>JAZGTK010016405.1:0-12749 GCA_036877625.1 Ambastaia sidthimunki
TTGAGCTGTGAGGTGAACACTACAGTCGGGGAAGGACGCAGTGTTTGGCCTGATATCTGCTTCTGTTTCAGAGCTCTGCTGTGTCCTTGTTATCTGAAGGTTGTACGTCTGTTCTTCAGTCTTATCTCTCTTCGTCACATCCACTTCAGCTCAGCCGGTGTGAAACTGGAGTGATGGATGTCCTTCACTGACCATTTGTGTCCTGGGTCTCTCTCTATTTCACTCACTCACTCTCTCTTTCTCTCTCTCTCTCTCTCACTCTCTTTCTCTCTCTCTCTCTCTCTCTCTCACTCACTTACTCATTCACTCACTCGCTCTCTTTCTCTCTCTCACTCTCTTTCTCTCTCTCTTTTTCTCTCTCTCTCACACTTACACACACTCTCTCTCGCCCTCTTTTCTATTTTTTAAGTTTAAAAAAACATGAAAGTGCCATTTATACAAAAATTACTTAAATACACCCAGTTCTATGATGAACATGTTTTTAAGTGTCTTTACGTGTGTGTGTGTGTGTTGCTGATGGAAGGTTTTCTTTGATAAATGAATGACACTGAACTTTTCTCAGTAGTCACCGGGGACTCGGCTGTGGGGCGATCAGTAGGCTGTAATGATTTTTTTCTTGGGCTGCAGTGAGACAGGACAGCAGCGTCAGACAGACAGGAATTCAAAAGGTCGACATTATGACCCCTGCTGTTATCTGAGTGATGCCTGGCTTGTATTTTTAGCCTCTGGAGTTTTGCCCTCATCTGAGTCTCTGACAGTGGCACTGAGTGATATCTGACGTGTGTAAGCATTTAAGCATCTCTTGTCTTAAATGTATCGATGTTTTCCAGTCTTGCTGATGGTGTGGTTTTATCTTAACTGGGCCTCTGATCTGCTAAGAATGGCGCACTAATATAACTGCTATCGACTCGAAGCTGTCGAATTCCACCTTTTTTTGTCCTTAATGTTGTTTGTGTATAAAAAGCAGCTCGGTTTAACTCTCATTTAAGATTGCCTGCCGTTTTTTTGTGGCCATTGTGGATATATAGAAAGCAGTGTGACTGACAGCTAACATAACGTAGCTACAGATACATCAGACATCTTTGGGTTTGTCTTTTGTAATGTTACCAGCTTTATGCTGAGATAATCTTTTGCTAACTCATCAGGATGGGCTGGTGTTTTATTCATGTGTTCTGTGTGTTCCTCAGCCTCCGGTGTCTGTTCCGCATCGGATTCGATCCGTGAGCCGTAACAGTCGGGAAGGAAAGACCCTGTCAGAGATTAACTGTGAGTGTTTGTTGGATTTTTCTCGCCTCATTGAATTCCTCAACCTCACTTCTTCATTGAATACATCTATCTGCTGAAAAACTCTCATCATCTGTCTGTATCTTTTGGTTTTGTATTTATTATTGTTACTATTATTAGCTTTTATTTGTATATTTTTAATTGGTTTTTAGGCTTCTGTACGATATTTAATAAAAGTGATTAAACATTTAGTTTGTTATATAACTGTGATGGAAGGAACTGACTGCTTCTGTGAAGATAATGTGTTTGTTCTCATTCAGTCGATCAGGTGAAGTTCGACCCTCCGTTGACCACTGAGACCAAACCTCACCATGAACCAGTGAGTACCGTCTTCCTATTGGCTTTTCAGTTTTCAGTAGTCATGCAATTCCGTGAGATCAGCCAATCACAGCACATCTCACGCATCATAGCAATATCACGATCAAAGAAAATCATCCAATCATGTCAAATCTAGTTTGAAACCACACTGCCTGTCCAACCAGCGATCGCTTCTGAATGGTCTTTCCCATCCTTCCCCTTTTCCTTAAGCACGCCTCAGTCTTCTGACAGATTCTTGTTTTTTCTGCGACGTTTAACTGTTATGCACTTTCACCAACGCAATAATTGAAAGGTTAGATGCATCCAATCAATAGACTTCTTTTAAAGCCTGCAGAAAAATGCAGTGTTGACTCATCTTTGTCTCTCTTCAGTGCTCATGTTCTCCTGTTGTAACTGGATTTGTCATCAATTCATAAAGATCGTAAAGATCATATTTTAACAGCAGGACATCAGATTAACATCCATTCCAACTGCGGTCTCAGGCTGATGATGTCATCGCACATCCGCAGGCCCCTCCCACACTTGTTTGACTTTTCTTTTGATTGTCTGGTTTTTTGTCATGTTATCCTGGTGTTGGTAAATAATGATGGAGTCCATAATTGCTGGAGCTGGTGGGTGTTTAAGGATTTTATAACGAATGCATTTTAATCTTTTTATTATGCGACATGCAGCGAGCACAGTGTCATGGTGTCACAACTTACACAAGAGGAGAACGCTTGTAATTGTAAAACTGCAACAAACTTGGGTCCAATGATTTTGATGGACAGAACTTTAAAGCAGCAATCTGTAACTTTTATTGGCTAAAAATGAACAAATGAATTAATTTCATTGTCATTCACTTTGTCTTGTCACGTTTAGATCACAGCTGCCTTCATCTTTTCAGCTAACATGTATATAAGTGTTATTTCCTCTGTCTGTCAAACCGTGTGCGTGTGTTAGATAATTTTTTTAGGTATTGCAGCCTCAAGCTTGGTTTAAAGTGACAGTCCTCAAATTTGATTCGCTGCCACACTTTTCAGTAATCAAAAGCACTTTGAAACTGCGAAGCAAAGCATTTTATGCAGTCGATGCCTCTGAGGGGGTTTATTTCTAGGCCCTGTCACGATCAGACACATCTTGAAAGCGAGCGAGAGGGAATGGAGAGAGAGATTAGGGTTAGACGGCCGGAATGGATGCTGAGTTGAGTGAGAGGAAGCACAAGAAAAGAGAAAGAGGTGGAAAACTCCAGAGTGCCCGTGCATGTCCCACAGGGACGGTTAAACCGGAGCGCTCCCGAGGTCTGTGTGAGTGCAGGCGGGAAACGTGGGTTCAGTGAGGAATAAACACAGCATGCAGGATCTATCAAACTGTCAGTGCAGTTCTGCAGCTGAGATGCAACCTCATTGGTCCATTTGTGCCACCATCACACGTCCCACCAACTTATTGTTGGCCTCCATCGTGCTAAACAGCTGATTATTTTTGTTGTTGTTTTTAATTACAGCTCTTGTAAGGCGGCACTTTAATTAATATTCCACAAACATTCTGGTTAGGGGTTGTTGTGTATCTTTGCCGCCATTAATTTAGTCTGAACACAGACTCCATTCAAACTTTGCTTTGTAGATAATTTCAATGTTAAATGCATCTGTTTGCACCTATTTTATAGACCAAAATGAGCAACAGTTTATATGAAAATATAGTTAATATTTCTGAAGATGTTTTGGCTGGACTCAAACCCTTATCATCCACATGAGCACCAGGATTAATGTGCACCACCGCAGCTTCAGTATCTGCCAGATTCACATGGTTACGGCCGTGCAGAGAACGTTTCCTTTTATGTTTATATTTTTTGCGTTTGGGGAGTTAAGGATTTCTTCAGTCACATCCATCTGGTCTGAAACCCACACACGGAGGTGACACATGGAATCACATGCTTGGAATCTGGATCGTTGACTGCGTATGGAAAAAAACAGCAAGGACGTGCAAGAACCCGGCGGAGAGAATAAAGTAAAGGGAGATGAAGGAAGGAGATGACAGAAGCAGTCAAGCGGAGAATCCGGAATGTTCTCTTAACTTCTAATCCTGCGTACTTTCCGTCTCAATCGCTCAGAATTACAGAAACGGCTCCCATCAGCAGAGCAGCGGTCCGGTGAACACGGATATGACAGTTTGCTGTGTAAAGGAAATTTGGTTTGTTAATCTTCAGGGGAAAATCAATGAGGTTTTTGCATGGCTGAGAGCTTTATTCCAGAGAGAGCCAGAGAGGGAAAATGGGTGAGAGAGGTATGGACAGAGCGAGGGGAGTAAGGAAAGAAAATTGTTTTAGAATGAAGGAGGGAAAGTACTTCAGTTTAATCAACAATAACTCTATTATTACTGCAAAATCTTCTGACAGGACATTTTATCTAATGGATGGAACACTGGGTTCCTCCCCAAAACTCCCAGTGTAACAGAGTCAAGCCATTTTCCTTTAAAATATAATGTAATGAGAAATTAAATTGTCCTTGAAATATGAAACTATGAAAACTTTCCGTACTTAAACATCAGGAACTAATGTAGCAGAAAACTGTGAGAGGTCCATCAAACCTGGTGCTGTTTCTGAATGTAGCAAAGTTCTGAAAGATCTCATCATTACAAATCAACAGCTGAGGTTTTCATAAGATCTTTGATCACTTTAATTAGATTTAAATTTGAATGTGGATTGATTAATGAACCTTTCACTAAGCAGCAGGGTTGCAAAAAGGTTGCAACTGAAGAGTTTATATTTAGGTCAAATCTAAATAATTGATCCTACAGTTGGTCTGAATGGAATTCTGTCCCCTTTTTTTCCCAGGAATATTTATATTAAAAATGTAACTTAAAATACTGATTCTTTGCATTATAATTTCCAAGTATTATGAGGTCAAGTATTACAAAACTTCACAGTAAAGTTTACCATCATTGGTTTATGTGATGGATATAAATCTTTTTCTTTTGTTTTTGACAGCATGTGGATGTTTTTTATGTTGCACTTTTCAGTGTCTGATGTTCAGTATTTAATAGGTGCCGGTTCCGTTTCATGATCATATTAATTCACAAGCATCAAGTTGTTCCAAGTCACTGCTTGCGTGAATGATCATATTGGAGTGTGGGAGTACAGATAACACATGGCCCAGTCCACCCACAGCTCTCTAATTAAGAGAACAACATTATGAGCAGTTTGAATCAAAGCTTTATCTCTTCCAGAAAATCTCTTGGAATCTCTGTGCTTTTCATCACAAAAATAGAGAGCTAAAAAAAGTATTTCAGCATTGATAAAGCAGGTTTTATATATACAGAATGATCATTCTCCTGTTTATGTAAGTTTTTTTGTCTATGTACAGTTGAGTTCATTTAAAACTACAAGCCTTTATTTTTTTATTAAAAATAAAACAAAAATCACAAGTCAAAGACTCTGGAGATCAGAATAACTCAATTTAATGTACCAACATCATTCATCTACGACACTTGCATGAATGTGGCTTTCTCACTGACAAAGACAAAGCTTTGTGTGATCGATCCCACCTTAAGATGCATGAATGTGACTTCCTGTCTTTTGTTCTAGGATCTACAGATGGATTATGGGAAGGGTTCTCCAAAAGGCTCTATCTTAGGAGGAAATAAGTAAGTTGACTGTTGGGTGTTTCACCCTGGTTAGTTCTCTGTTCATCTTGATATGTCACTGCTGTTGCCCAGTAAACAAAAACAAAGCTTTACGATTATAAACGTTACAGTGTTAGTCAGCTTTGTAACAACAAAGAATAAAATTTTGCAGTTCTTAAAAATGTATCAGCTACAGTAATTTTCCCTTTGAATTATGAGTCTTGCCAAAATAATAAAATAGACATAAGCTTCCTAATCTTAACTGAACCGAGTCAAATTAAGTTACTGCCAGAGTAAATATTTACAACTCAAGTACCTCTAATTGTTCACCAGTGTCAGCCATTACAGATGGCATTTTAAGAAGACTAGAATGTGTCTTTTAAAAGCACCATGTTGAGATTTTTGACATTGGCAAGAATTTTGATATAGACGAGAGCTTGGCAGATAAGATCTTCTTTCATGAGATCCTGCTGCATGACATAGATGTGTTTGTTTAACAGGATTATTACATCATCAACGTCAACTGAATGACAAAAGCGTTGAATTTTGTGTATGTTTTTACTGTATTCATAAAGCAGTTCATTTGACGTAATGAAAGTACAGTACAATTTATGTGACACTTCTGTCTCAACAGTGACACTTTGTTGCAGGTGTCCTGGGTTTGAATGTGTGGTTTATGAGGACACAAATGTATATAAGGTGTTTAACAATGTAAACATTTTACTTCCTGTGTCCTCTTAAACTAAATCGCTTAAAAACATACTAAATTTTTTTTTAATTAAGAAAATGTGAGCGTTAAGTTTAGGGGTAGAGTTAGGGGATAAAATATACAGTTTGCACAGTATAAAAACCATCAATGGAGAGTCCTCATAAACCACATATGACAACGTGAGTTGTCTGACCGTATCTGACCGTAACTCTTACAATGCACACACCCTACAATGCATCTCTATCATATAGTGAGCAGAAGGTGGAGTAAGACAGATGGAATGAGAGCTTTCACTCTGTGTGAGTTTGTGAGAGTTGTTGCTCTCAGCTCTTGTCAACAGATGGGCCCCGGGTGCTGTGTGTCACAATTCAGTGCGTACGAGCTCTCACCCGCTCTCATTCAGTCGAGTCTACACACAGCTGCAGATATCAGACTGACTGCTTAATAGAGACAGACAGTTCTGTAACTAAAACTGTGCTCAGTTTCCACAATATTGAGACTGGAGTTGTGAGAATGGATAGGGCTCGTGCTCTCTCTGTAAATGTGTAAAAATTTGTAATGGTATACAGTCATTTCATGATTGAATTATGTGAATATAATTTGAGTAAATAAAGTCAAGGCTAAGGGCATTTTAGGTTTGTAGCAATCATTGATATGTTGATATAGTTCCTGACATGTAGGCAAAAACACAGTTTTTAGGTGATGCACAGCGGTTGCTAGGTGACTGTGTTTTGCATCATGGCTGTGACTGAATAGATTTGTGTGGTCAGCTTTGTTTCATGATGGAGAAATCTATTGTATGTCCTGCAGGTGTTTTTTGACGCCTGACTCACACAGTAATTGAGTTTGAGGTGGTTGTGGCCAGATATCAGTATCACAGGGATTTTACAAGAAATGCGCCACATGCTTTTATATGTCTATTGATTTTTGTAGCTGTTCCAACATTTGCCAGATTTTTTATAGCCTATTATTGATGTGTCAGGTAATACTGTACTGATATTACTTTAAATACTGTACTGCTAATTAATTCAGCCCAGAACACATCCTGTCTTTAATATGATTTTTTCTTTTTGTATTTTATGTAAGATTGCCATTTCAAAATGTTTGGGGGCAATAACGCAATGATGTCATCGTTAGGTTTGCATACTGTATTCTGATTGGGTATCTTTCCTGCGTCTCTTTGCATACTGAATTGTGATTGGTCATGACTTCCTTGCATATATATTTATTAACGGTTATAAAATACAATGCACTGTTTGTGGATGCAAAGCTAGTTTTTATCTGCCATGATTTCAGACCGATTAGCTTTTATTTGAAATCCCTTCAGTCTAAAACACCTCACTGTTCAATAATTTAGATAGAGATTCTAGACGTTAGAGGTTCTTTGAACATTTAACAACTGAACATTGGACTGTTTCCCAGGGTCATTAGAGACAAATTAGCAGTAAATGCTTGTTTATTTAGACTTGAATCAATGAAGTCTAATGGATTCCTTGGTGTGTTATAAATCTGTTTATCTCCTCAACATGGAATTCTACATACAGTCCGGACTAACCTGCCGCTGGCCAGTAAATGTATTAGAAACTGTCACATGGTTTAAATAGAATTTTAGAAATGAAAGTTTAAAATAATGCTAAGTTAATAATTTTTTTAGTTGGAAAAAAAACAATTCCATTATCACAGGAACAATGTTTTTAATAAATGCAAAATAGTTTCCTGGTTGGTGATGAATATTTCAGTCAGTCAGTTTTCTGAATTGAACCACTAACGGCAGGTGTGTGAAAGGGCAGAAGTGTCTCTGGTGTTTCCTGTGTTTCTTATAATAATGTGTTTTCACTGCAGGAGTCTTTTAAAGTCTGTTGAAGAGGAGCTGCATCAGAGGTATGATGTCGTTGTTCTTCACTGTCCTTCACTTTCTATCTCTCTCATCTCTCTCTTTTACTTCCTCTCTGTCTTTCGCTGTCTCTTCCTTCCTCTTTATCTATCCATCTTTTTGTTGCTCTGTCAAACCCTCTCTCTCTCTTCCTCTCTCCCCCCTCTCTTGTCCTCTCTCTCTCTCTCTCTCTCTCCCTCCCTCTCTCTCCATAGCTGGTTTTCTCTGCATCTGATCAATATTTGATGTGACCTAACCTTGCCCTTTTGTGCTTGTCCGAGTAAAAACCAAAGGCTGATTCACTTGGCAAGACTGTGTTGGAGATCTGTGTTATTTTTGCTACAGTATTAGTTTTCTGTTGCTCGGGGGGGAAATTAAGCAGTTAGTCCCTTTAAATGAAGTTTTGCATGCATGTCCAATGTGTGATTGTCTTGTTATTCATTTATCACACATTGTTAGAAGTGTCCATCTTTAAAGTCAATTCCACTGTAAGATGTATTTAAAGAAACAGTTTGAGCCATGGACACTCAAACAAACTGTAGCTTCAAATTGTTAATGGAAATGAATGAATCAAAAAATGAGCATCTCAACCTTCATTCTCGTTAGGGGGCATGAGGCACATTTGGAGGATGATGATGAGGTTGAAGATGATGATCAAGATGATGAATTGCAACAGTAAGTTCCTCTGATTCCTCTGTCTCCATCATCTGCTCTACAGCAGAACATCTCACGCTCATGATCCACTGGCAACTTGTGAAGTACATGCAGTTTTTATCAATAAACATCATCTATGGACAAATTTTGTAACATTTTTAAAACATTACTCTAACAACTTGCCAATAATGTTTATTATAAATGATATATGCTAATGTTCTGAGAACACTTTCTGTAAGTTGGATTGATGCTGTTTTTGAACCAGCATTAGATGAAACCAATCACAGAGGTTATTAGCATGCTGCTAATGCCCCTCAAATCATACTTGCTAGCAGTAGCGTAATTAGCATGAATGATTAGCAATGTGACTCATTTAATTGGATATGTGATTTGTCTCAGCACAAAAAGCTCCACCATGAGGCCTAAGGTCCCCCCGCCGCTTCCCCCCAAGGTGGGTGTCCAAACACAGGTATTGAAGGTTGTATATGAATTGTCTTAACTGCCGTCTAATAATTAAACGTCTAATTTTTCATCATTTACTTTCCCTCATGTCATTCCAAACCTGTATGACCTTTTTCTTCAGTAAAACTGAGAAGATATTTTGACAAACGTTTTAAAATGGAGAAATGGTTTTACGTCTATACAATGGAAGTCCACAATGGAAGTACCAACGTACTTCAAATTATCTTTTGTGTTTTTCAGAAGAAAAAAATCTTTATTTTGGGGTGAACTATCCCTTTAACTGTTGGTGTTAATAAAATATACAAATTATGATTCTTACTCTATTATTGTTAAGATCATATTTGTACAGTAACAGAAAGTTTAAATGCAGTATTAGTTAGTAGTTGAGAGAGATGGAGTCCACTGACTGTAGCATTAAGTCAAGCTTATCAGAACCAAATCAAGCTTATTGGAAATCAATTAACAGCCTTTACAGTTTCCTTTACATCTGCTTACATCAATAATCACAGAATTGATCTAAACCAAGCTGTTAGCCTGATGCTAATTTCAATCTATCTTTCCCAGCCAAAGCCCAGCTCCGGACCACATCAGAACCCCTCTGACCATCCCCACAGCAGCCAGGACACACTTAAACGTTGTCCAGGCACTGAAAGCCCGGCTCGATCATCTGCCAACGCACCCCCGCGACCCCCACCTCCCCGACTGCCTGCACACAAGCTCAGCAGTTTAGGTAATGAGACTAATCAGGAGGAGCAATGCCTATGGGATGCCCAGAGGGATGCTGGGATATGTAGTCAGTTTGAAGAGAGACTACAGGTCTCGTTTGAAGACGAGGATGATGAGGAAGATCTTTATGAGGAAGGAGACAGTAAGACAGGCCCACCCCGTGTCGATTTAAACCCTCAGCCGTAAACTTAGTTCAGCACTTTGGCATGTAAAATGTCACACCCACTCGAGGCCATCATGAGTCAACCACTCCACCCATGTAATCCTTTCCTTGTCAGATATTGTTCTCCTGTCACTCACACAATTGTCTTTTATTCAGTCATTACACCAGTCTAGTTTCTAGCGAGTTATTACATAATATATGAGGCACGGAAGAGAAGCTTAGTGCCTCACTTTAGAAATTAGAATTAGTTAGTGTTAGTTTGCATGCAAACCCATATTTCACATGTATGTGTTTTCTGTGGAGTTACATAGACAGGTGTTGCTTGTTTATAGTTTATACGTTTATAATCATCAGAATTATAATCGGACTCAAGTTTTTAACGTATGTTTCCACCCACAGGAAATGGAATCAGCCCCTCTGATCACTCACCATCAGTGGAAAGACAGTCCACAATGCCCCCTGCTGTTCAAATCCCGAAAGACAAGAAAGATACACCAGTATGTTTTTCCAGTGGATTTAAACAGTGCTTTTGTAAGCACAGTGACATTTATAACATGCATAACATTTATTTCTCTTCACTGATGACAGCAGTATGTATTTTAAAACAAGTCTAAAAAATTCATGGAACAATCAACATCACATGAAGACGTTTAACAATAAGCGTTTTTAAGACACCTGAAATGAAAGGATCTTTTATTCAGTTAAACCCTCTGATTTTTGTTTTTTCTCACAGAAACCCAACAGTAATGGTCTTCCTCCAACTCCAAAAGTTCATGTAAGCCCACATCAGACTTAGTCAATGAATTTTGTCGATGTACAACACAGAAACTCTGAAATTTAATTTCATTTAAATGACTTGAGTTTTGTCTTTCCTGGTGTTGTTATTTGTTCTTATGGACCAAAATAATGTTATGATCGGCAAGTGTGTGATATTTCTGCATCTTGAGTTGTGTTCACTCGTTCTGTCTTCAGATGGGAGCTTGTTTCTCTAAAGTCTTCAATGGGTGTCCATTAAAAATACATTGTGCCACTTCCTGGATCAACCCCGACACGAGAGGTGAGCTCCGTCTGAACCGTGAGAATAAAATCATGACAGGGATCGGTACAAAATCTGTTTTTCTTCTGTTCATGCATTTCAGATCAATATCTGATATTTGGAGCAGAAGAGGGAATTTACACATTAAATCTTAATGAGCTTCACGAGACGTCTATGGAGCAGGTATGACATCATCATGCTAAGTTAAATCTACACATTTACACATTTAACAAGTTGTCTGTTAGCTTACATATTAGTCGTTTATTAGTACTAAAATAAAGCACATATTAATATCTTATTCTTCTTGATCATATTGTACATCTCTTAATCCTACCCCTCAAAACAACAACTACCTTTCTAAGTATTAATAAACAGTAAATAAGGAGTTTAATGAGATAAAATAGTTCATCATAGTTAATGGTGAATATGTTTCTCGTAGTATTACAAAAGTATAACAAAATTAATACATTTTTGTTTGTATGCAAGAATAGTTTTAATTTAGCAATGAAATTAATTGGAAAGTGCAGTAACTTAAAAAACTGTAACATGTAACAACCACAATCAATCAGTTTTGAGGGTTGAATAATTTTTTAATTATTACATTAGTATTAATTTTTTTTTTTTGTGCATGTAGACTTAGTTTTTAATTCCTTCTTCTTCATGTAACCACAGACTGGATGATGCTGAGAACATCAAAATATTCATAAAACCTGGATGTGTTGTGCAGGAGTGATTGTAGATCTTCAGTGTGGTTATATTGTTGGTTCTGTACTGAAGATGTAGTTGTTTTCTCAGCTCTTCCCCAGGAGATGTACTTGGCTGTGTGTTATGAGTAACACTCTGCTGTCAATATCTGGTGAGTTCTGCCTTCACACAATACATACAGATAATAAATAAAGATGTAGCTGTACGTGGTTACGCAAGCCTATGTGTGTCTCTTTTTCCTAATTGTTATATTTCTATACTTATATATTCTTTGTGTTTTGGTAATGCTTCACTTTTAAATTTAACAGTGTAATTTGACTTGGCCTGATTTCCTAAACTCTTGTCTTTCTGACTAAAAATTTGGTGAAAATGTGTGTTTTTCCCTATTTTGAGTGTCTAAATTTGTTTCCTCAGGAAAAGCGTCTCATTTGTACTCTCACAGTCTGATGGGCCTGTTTGAACATGCTCGACAAATGCAAAAGCTCCCTGTTGCCATACCAACATACAAACTGCCTGACAAAATCATCCCCAGGTAAATGTTTCAATCTCTGTCTGTTTGAATGGACGTGACCTCAAGTCCTTTCTACTTGAATGAAGAAAGACCGATATCTTTAAAATCCCTACTAAAGTCAAAATTAAACTATATTGCAGACTAACTAGGGCGGCCATTTTAATGTTGCAGTTTCCCTAATTCACAATAATAGAACTGCACATCTTGTTAATTCTGTAATCTTTGTTGTGCTTAAAGTGTTTGCAAGTGTTTCATCCTATTTTAAATTCATTTCAGGAAATTTTCAGTGTCCAGTAAGATCCCTGAAACAAAAGGGTGTCAGAAGTGCTGTGTAGGTGAGCACTTTCATAATCACAGACATTTCATACGTTTCATCATTATTTACCTGTACGTTTCCTGGGAATCAAACCCATGAATTTGGTGTTGCTAGTTCCGTGCTCTACCCATGGAGCTACAAGGACTCTCAACAGTTTTGTTGCTCATCATCATGTCAGTCTTAATAGAAAAGTTTCCAACTGCCTGATTTGGATGTATTTTGTTCACTTATGTTCTTGTTCTCAGTGAGGAATCCAAAAACAGGTCACAGGTACCTGTGTGGTGCCTTCCAGTCCAGTATTGTTCTGTTTGAGTGGGTGGAGACCATGCAGAAGTTCATGCTGGTCAAGGTTTGTTTATTTCAGTAGTTCCCATCATGTCTTAACTGCCTTCTCG
>JAZGTK010016406.1:0-12749 GCA_036877625.1 Ambastaia sidthimunki
TTGATTTTGTACTTTTCGTCTGTTCGAATGATTTGGAACTCATATGCTAGCAAAAAACTAATTTAATATTCAAAATTCATCAATTATCAAAGTTCATCAATTATCTGCTCATGCTTGTTTTAGTCATGCAGTCTTGCGCTGTGTTTAATGTGGTTTTGTCTCATTGTAAAAACCTCTAATGATTTTCTTTGTGCTTTGTCACCTAATGAATGATAAAGCACAAGACGTCTGTTCACAGCTAACCAACCGGCCGGATGATCATGTGCTTGATTTTGTGTGGAAACGGTTTGATCAAATTGGATTCAAAGCACGACTCTGGGGAGTTACTTCATATATTAAAGAAATGTGAAGGCCTATTAATTTTACATTATCTCTCTGATTAAAGTTAATGAGCTAAAGTTAATAATTGCACCTGACACAAAGCTCCACAAATGTCGAAAAGATGAGACAAGAACTGACATAGACAGAGAACAAAATGGATGTTTTGTCAGTTTATCTTTATTGGAAAATTAAACACACTTTCTGTATAAATACCACGGCTGTGTTGGTGTTTTTTAAGCTGTATAAGTGGCCGCAGAAAACACTTGAATAAAGGCAGATGGATGTTGTTGAGGTAAAAATAAAATAAAAATTGTACTTATTATAAGATAACTCTAAATAAATACATGATTCTGGGAACTGTAACTTGCAGAACATTTCCTGTAGCAAACTCAGCTAGCACAGCATTGCATTAGCAATTAGCATCTTACAAAGATCATAGGTTTGATTTCCAGGGAACAAACATACTCGTAAAATATATACTTTGAATGTTTTAGATATCGCTTTGGATGTGCAAATGTGTTCAGGATACTGTGTTAAAACACAAGTGGTCCTGCTGGAATTATCTGATTTCAAGTAGAGGAGACAATTTCTCCATCACTGTCCATCACGACACAACCGGCCATCAGCTGTGATGAAGGGTCTCATTTTTCTCATCGCTCTTATGACTATCACTCAAGACACATCACTTATTAATCATAAAGCCATCACAACTCTGTGATTAAGAAATGTGATGGTGATATTTTCTACATTTTACAATCACAGAAAATGGAGTTTGTCCGTGGTGATATCGGTGCACAGATCACTATGGGATCGTAATGAGACATTATATAATTGCTTGATGAATGCAGATTTTTGTTCTGTGTTGGTGTGTTTGGTAAATGGGAAGTGTGGGCGGATCTGTGGAAGGGTTTGTCTTAACCAAAGCCAAAAAGCTTTAGTTACATCAAAGCCATGAACCGTCATTTTCTACTTGCTAGCTGGTTGCGGGGTTTATTATAGGACTGGGAAAAAGATCTGTCAGAGGAACATGAGTCATCAATATTTTGGGGAGAAAAACTAAACTGACTGTAAAAGTGTATATCCACTAAAAGTTGACTTTGACAACTTTTAAGACAAGCGTAAAGATGCCTTCAAAGCTAATTGACAAAACACTTAAAGCTGCAGTCTGTAACTTCTGCCTCTCTGTCGCCACCTCTGTCAGAAACATAACATTGCGGGTTATTTTACGTAGAAAGAGATGAAGTCAAATTGACATGCTGAAGTCATTTTTGTTTATTTTTAACCAAAACAAGGTACGGATTGCAGCTGTAAAGTAAATTGATGTTTTATTATTTATTAAATAAAACCTTTCTTCCCATGTGTTTAGGAAAGGTCGGCATGGTCAGAAATGCTGTGTTTTGATCTGTATTCTCTCCATCTATAGAAACACAAGCTCCATAGGCCCACACATGTGTGACAGAACTGCTTTCCATCAGAAGACCTACATCGGTGGGATGAGACACTGTTCCGAAGACCCCTCTCTCTCTCTCTCTCTCTCTCTCTTTCTCTCCAGCTTCAGATGTTTTTGTGCTCAATACCTTTGTGCATTCAGGATTTTGCTGTGAAGTTTTTGCATCTGTGGGATGAGATTTCAGGAAACGCTTTGACAAAGGAAGATAAATCATTCCGAGCTGTTTTTTTTTCATTTACCGCTTTTAGGCAACGGTGTGAAACCTTCACATAAACCCAGGTGTGAAACCGATGTGGATCAACAAAATATGCAATAAACAAAACAAACAAGCGACAAAATAGATCCAACACGTCCAGCAGAGTTTTTTAGTGGCTGAATCATTCAAACGTTCCATTTTTTATTTTTCCTCTGAGAGCTTCGGATAAATAAAGAAAAAGAGTTCGGAGTAGTATTATAATATTATCCTTTTACAAGTTATTTATTTAAAATATACTGATATAGTATTTATACACTCTTCAGATTTCACCATTTGGGTGTAATAAATAACATACTGTGTGCAGGTGTTTCTACGGGGGTTAAAATGGTGGTATATGCGATGTAGGTGGTCTTATAATGGTGGTCAGGTAGGAACAGGCTGGCCGTGTGCTTGAACTAGTCAATACTTTAAAGCCTAAGAAAAGATTGACACACACACACACGCATGCACGCACACACACACACACGTCTAATGGACTGTTTCACACTATCACACTCTGCCTCTGGATTCAACCACACACTCACACATTACAGTAACACCTGTTCTAAATTTCCCACCACTTGCAGCCTTTCGTGTAACATGACTGACACATTGTTGCATTGTGTCGCCACCTTTTTAGAATCCACCAATCAGATTCCTCGCTGCAGAGCTGAACTTTTCATTAGTTTTAATGGTTGCTCGCCTCTGATTGCCGTGTCCTGATTCACTGCTCATAATTACATAAAGTGTCTCCTCATTTTCTTCCTCCATTCCACTAATTTTCCTTTCCGAGTTTCCTCACACTTCAGGCCTGTTTTCAAAGACTCCTCCCCACACACACACAGGCTCTGTTTCAAACCTAGTGGGCTGCCTTCTAAGACAACATCCTAAGTGAACTTTATCCCCTCAAGTGACTGATTTGAAACACTTTCCATAGAAAGCAAAACTATGCTCGCCTGAGACTCAATGTGAAATTGTTCATGTTTGGCGTGTTAAATAAAATAGCATCAAAATACACAAATATTGGGTAAAATAAAGAATTTGAACATTAGATTTAAAAAAAAAAACAGTCGCCTATTTATTCTGGGCTATTGGGTGAATTATAAGCACATAAAAACAGGCATGTAATTCTGTACCAGCCTCAGCATCAGGAGTGAATATAATGTCCTACAACACCGGCAGCTCACTAGGTGTGAACAGAGATGCTGTCTCAAATAACTCCAGCACTTTCTGTGCCAGCGGTTAATTCAACCAGTCTCGGTTAATTGTCACAATTCGGTAATTACTGCATGACGCAACCAACTGCAAAACCAGCACAAACAATAATCAAAAATGGAGTCAATCGACTAGCTAAAAAAGGCAATTATGACCGATGTTTCAACAATTTACTGTTTCTGTAAAGAGACACTTTTTAGTTCCTATTTTTTAATGGGGTTAATCAGTATTTACTGTGATGAATAGTTATGTCCACCTCTTAAACTTTAAATATATATATTTCTTAAATACATTTTTAAGCATATTATATCCATTTCTTATAAAATAGCTATGACTTAAAAAACAGTAATGATTTTCACACAATCTCTCACACCTAGACAAGACGTTGGAGCTCAGTGATGCTGACAGTACTGGTATCAAAAACACTACACAGATCAAAGCTCCATATTCAAGAGTCTCTCGCTGTATTGCAGTCAGGTGCCCGAATTTCATTACACAGCCTGATACAGAATAAACCAATCAGAGACATCCCATCTTCCAGAACAAACCGGCCTGAGGAACCTGAACTTTTGCTTCGACTTGGCATTTGTCATTGTAAAGGTCAACACACGGTTGGTTCACGCAGGATCAAACAGTGTCTGCTCTCAAACACCACAGAGAAAGATGATCGGAAGTGTATTATGTAACAGGATTCTGGGATTTATCATGGCAAGACACGTCGCTGGGTCCCAGAGCTTTTTAATGGTACAGCAGAGGTGCATCATGGGAAATGTACGGTCCTATAGAGCTACGTTTAACTCTGTGATCAGGAAGTCAATGTGGTCCTTCTCTTTGGTTTTAAAGGCCTCCGCGATGAGACGGGCGGCTTCTCTGTGTTCTTTTCCTCGAAGAGACACTCCGTTTACCTCCAGGATTACCTGACCCACCTTCAGTTGTCCAGAGTTATGGGCCGACCCACCTCGCTGTTGAATAAAAACACAGAGAGACTGTTTGAGTGGCTTACAAAGTGCCAAAGATCAGATTACCCTTCATACAATTCAGTTTAAACCATATATTCACATTTTATTGACAAACCACAGTTCATTTTTACTAGCATACGGTGTTTGATGAGCGCTAATCACAACACTGGAGTCACGGAGTGCGATCGGTTGTTAGGGCAGATCAGCTGTTATCAAAAAGTGAAATCGATTCCCTTGGGTTAGAAACTAATGGAGTTTAAATTTGGCTAGATATCATTTGTTTGCACATTTGGATGGGAAAATCAGAGGCATGAAATCAAAGCTGAAAATTAAAACACTAAAAATTGCTCACTGAGTGAACACAGGTGGAGAACTGATGGAGAGTTGGCTGCAAATCCAGTTTTAATCACAGCAAAGAGTTTGAGGGCAGTTATCAACTCTGAAATGAAGTTTCTGATCCAGTGAGTAAATATGATAAAACCTGAAAATCACTGTGAGTTATGCTTATGAATATAAAGAGTTATTTCTGTTAACTAAAAAAATAAATAAAATAAATGATGCCATTTTTATAATCATAATAACCCAGATGGTCACTTAACACATTTTTCTAAACTCTGACCTTCAGTATAAAGTCTAAAATAATTAAAAAATAAATCACAGACATTACATTTACAGACATTCTGTGTATAAAACATGTATGTGACAAATAAATGTCTTTTCTACATTTAGGATAAAATATACATTCAATTAAATATATATATAACCAATCCTGACAGTCTTACAAACCATAAACTCAAAGCCATATGATTTATTTAGTATTATTAGCAGTAATGAAATAACTAAGAAAGGCAATAATAACTCTTATGTCAGAATAACAGAAAGAATAGCTCAATATAAAAACTGATAGATAAAAAGCACACAGTTTAGTAACACAGTATGAGGATGAAAACGAACGTGTGTTCACACCTGTTGTGAATCTGAAACTAATTCTGTGCACCAAAGCAAAGAATGTTTAGTTTCTCTCATCTCCTAAATTAGTTTGTTCTGTCCTTTTTCTTTCTGTTTCTCCTGTTGTAATTCTTTCCTGTTCTTTAACCCCCTGCCACGTTAAAACAGCTCTTTTTATCTTTCAGTCTTTTATTAAGGCAGCGCCTATTTCCTGCTAAATCAGCCCTGTTATTTCTGATTCAACCCTCAGAATCTCCTGCCTATAAAACACATCATTTCCTCTTGGGTACAGGGAGTAACAGAGCTTTTTTCTAGATGCTTTCACACACGGCATCATCTCGCTGTACAAATTGCACCCCTAACCATCCATGTTCCCATGTTTTTGCGAAAAAGAAAGAAAAATGAAGAACAGTCGGTGCTGTGCCGGTGTCAAACGTAGCGGCTGCTTCCTGCATAACAGCTGAGCACAATTGGGCGTCTATAACATTTACAGCAATGGGGCTGTAGCGCTGTTCTTATTATTTAATTCCCTCACGCTGCCGGCTTTTGTAGACCTTTACGTGTGCGATGGCTAGCAGCTCATGATGGCAACTTCATTTTGAGTCTGTCATTGTCTCAGAGGGTTTAGAAATTATAATCGACTTTAAAACCTGGAAGTCATCCAAGACGAAGAAACATACAGGCGATATTATTTATATTTATTATTGACGAGAATATTTAAATTCAAGTGTGTGTGGAAGATTGTATAAGCAGCGTTTAGAGAATGCATAAAGAATTAGATATTTATTTGCTGAGGAAGCTGTGAGAGGTGATGCAGTGTGCTAGTGTGTTGTGAGTGGTTGCCAGGGCATTGCTATCCTGTTGCTAAGGTGTTGCTAGGGTGATCTCTAAATATGGCTTGGGTCCCTCTTGCCTTATTGCCCACTAGACAATGATTGTGGGTCCCAGAAACCAAATGAGATGTACAATATAAGACCTTTGTTGTGCTACACATTTGCAAAAAATAAATAAATTAATAAACCCTAAATTAAAAAATACAATAAAAAGCCCTGCAATGCTGGAACCGTTTATGTATGACTCACCTGTATGGTAACAATGCGAGGGAGGGGCTGACGTGTGTTTGCTCCGCCTTCTATTGCGATGCCCAGCGTACTGGCGCTTTTTGCCACTCGCACCAGAACCGAGGTGGGTTCTAACAGACCAGGCTGCAAAGCACATTATGAAAGAGAATATAAGAGAGAGGACGAGCGAGATTTGAGGAGAGACAGTAAAGTGGCAAATCAAAAGGAGAGAGAGAATTACAGAGAACAGAGATAGGAGCAAAGACAGATTTAGCTTTGATGATAGACGCTGCTTTGTGTCTGTGACTGCCTAGAAAAAGGTCACAGGACGTGGTTTAATCCCACCCACAGGAAAGACAAATCACAAATGAAATCTCTTTGATATCTCATTTAACATAATTGTTCTCCTGGAAAACAATGAGAGTATATGGAAAACCCAGATATGCCCGTTTAAGCTCCTGTCTCTCAGAAACTTCTGAGAAAACAACACCAGAAATGTCACGCAAACTCTGCTCACATTTTCAAACCAAAGTTTGCAACCAAAAGTCTGCGATTTCAATGAATGCATTTCTCACCAATTTCCTGCGAAAATCAAATGATCTGAGCTAAAGCGTCTACATTCACTCTCTCGATGCTAACAATTTATTTATTATTCTCCAAAGAAACTGTAAAGAAAACACTGTTGAAATACAAAAGTTAATGAAAATAGAACAGAGATTCTGCTGAGCTCAGAAAAAACAACCTTTGTGCAATCAGACATTTCTCCGGCTAACCGCAATGTCCCCGGATGACACTATTAGTCCATTTCACAAGATCAATGGCTCAGTTTGTGCATATAAGAGAGCGGAGAGGCATCTAACTTAAGGACGGCCACCAGGAAGACAGATGGGTCTTGGTTCAGCAGAGTGAGATTGGATTTTCAGACAACTGAATATGAGATGAGATGAATTGGACACGCCAACAAACGAAACTCAAGCGTATGGATGTACCATAAACAGAAGAAAAGTGAAAATTAATGGCCATAAAGTCAAGCACTCTCAGTCACAAGGAGAAAACAGATTAATTTGATAAAACAGACAAACCTTACATGTCATCGCTCTGTCATTCACACCCAAACATCACCTTTAATATCGTCCTTTGTCATTATTATTAATTTTCACACTCCATATTTTTTCTCTCTCTCTCTCTCTCTCTCTCGGTCTCACCGGTTTGGCAGATGTCTCTCGTCCATCTCGTGGGACGCGGGTGCGAGCTGGACGTGGGCTGCTGTCTTTACTAACGCGTTCTGATTCTGCGATGTCCACACCACTGTCCTCACTGAGGGTCTGTCCGCTGTCTGAGAACTGAGACAACGTCCCTCCTACAGCAGATGGAAGATCATCACATTGTGTCCAAATGAATACATGGAACTTTTAATTAAAGGAACAGTACATCTAATAACGAACAGTTTCCAGGTATTTATGTTTCTGTGCTTTATGGAGGTTGAAAACCATGGTCATTATATAATGTCTTTGTATGGAAACAACTGTGTAAACATTCTATTAAATGTCTCCTTTTATGTTCCAAAGTTAAAATAACAGCTTAAGCTTTTGGAACAGCATAATAGTGAGTAAATAATATAAAAATGTCAATTTTTGGATAAACAATTCCTTAATTATTATTATTTGCTCCGATGACAATTGACAACAAGTTTAACCCATGAAATGGATACAAATAACCAGGAAGAAAAGCAACAGGTGTTTAATGTTCCATTAAGTATCTGTAGGGAATAGATATTCTGGGTTTCTAACAATCCAGAAAATGTGGGTGGCCTCACCTCGAACCTGTGGCAGTGGCCGCACCTCATTCACATCCGGTTCTGCATTGGGCCTGTGTACTTCCACCATGACAAACTGCTGATTGGATGCTGGAGAGGAAGGGGCGGGGTTATCAGGGCATGGGGGCAGAGGCCCAGGGAGTGCAGAAACACTAGGGGTGGATTGCGGAACCTGAGATGGGGTTTGGATAGCGGGCTTTACTTTGCTAGGAGACTGGACCCGTGGGAACGGACCAATAGGGTGCTGACTTACGACTGACAAATGAGGTAACGGGACCTCTATCTTGGGGGCATCAGGGGGAGGTTTGGGGGCTTTGGGGTGTTTGGGTTCTTTGGTTAGGGTACGGGAAGGGGCGGTGAAGTATAAGCCCGATTGGGACGAGGTAGAAGAGGGCCGTTTACTAAGCGTAGTCTTTTGACTGGGGCGGTGTTGAACCCCTGGAGGAGGAGGTGGTTTAAACGAGGGAGGGGGATCTGAGGTAGATTGTACCTCATCCTAGGATGAAAGAGAGCATTATGATGTCATTTAGTTAAGAGGGTAAGTTAACTTTGTATCACAGTGTATTTAAATATCACAAAACATCATGCAGTGCAACTTACAATGCATCATATTTACACACATATACAACAACAGACGTGAGAATACGCATAATTCTTTCCTTTAAAACTCAGACTTCTCAACAGAACTTTCAGACAAACTTCAAGCAACATTCTCTCACAGTCATTATTTCAGTCAGACCAGAATGAGAAAAAAAACGGAAATGAAGAAATGAAGTTTGAACGAGGTGTGCAGAAGCCAGATGAATGAGGTGTCAGTGTCAAAGTAATCAAACTAAAAGTGAGTCGGCCGCGTGGGTTTTATCCGGGCCAGAGAATTCTCCGGAAACATTTCGTTCACACACTGCTGACCCATTGGCGTCTGTTCGTGCTGGAGCTGTTGGTGTGTGATGGGGTTTTATCAGAGTACCAACAGGAAACTCTTGGAGAAAGACCCCAATCTTCACTTGCCATCTCGCTCACAACAGGAAGTCAACACTGATGGTATCATCATCACCTCACTTCCCTTCTATCTCTCCCTCTCACTCAAAAACTATCAGCTGTTGTGTAGCCAAGCCTTCACAACCATTTGAGACCACACGGTCTTGTAATAACCGCAGAAAAAGATTCTTCACACTGATCATAAACTGGCTCTGGTGATTCTCAAGGGCTCCGTTCCAAAACCTGCAGCTGTAGCATTTTAAGTCGCTCGAAAAGTTAAGAATTGTGGTTCCTTCCTACTTTCAGACAAATTCGTTGCATATATCCATCACAAAGTATTTATTCCCCGAACACACTGCACAGAGCTCAGGGCAAAAATAAAAATACATTTGAGCAAGAAGTGTTAGAATTGCAAATTTTAAAACTACTTATTCTGCACTGAAAAGAATTAATAGTTTAAATATTAAAATATTTTGCTCAAAATGCGTGTGTGGCACATATATTTATGTCTCCTGAATTGTCTGTATATAAATTGAAAGTCCAACCTCTTGCAGACTACATATCTAGCTGCCTAGTAGGCAGTAAGGACGCACACTAGGTTTTAGAACACAGCCTTAGTGTCTAATGCTGGTTCTCACTATTTTCTTCAACAACTCTCTCTCTCTTTTATCATTCTCGTTTTTGTCAAATAAAGGGTCTTACCAGAGAGACGTCTGGCAGGGCGTTGCTCTGCTCGAGAGAATGTTCTCCGTTGTTCTCCGCCGTACTATCATTCTGGAGAGACAAGAAAAGAGAGACAAAGAAACAATAAACAGATGAGAAACACAGCTGTGTATTTATCCCCCAAACAAATGTTTGTTTCAAATTGCATTTTGTTAAAGGCCCATTTCACAGAGGAACAACAAACCACGATTTCATTTACAGTCCTGTGGTTCCATCTCACAGCCAGTCTCATTTCCTGTCTAACATGCATCTCTCTCACACACACACACACACACACACACATCGAGAGCAAGAAAAGTCCTGATTTAGCATGTGCGACTGCTCAGCTGGAAAAAAGGAGGTTTTGTGATTTAGAGCTGACAGCTCATTGCATTCAGACCTGTGATTTACCTCATTAAACCCCCCCCACCTTTCAGCACAAAAGCCTCATCAATTTACTTCATTTGCTTGCTCACAAAATAGGCTTATAAGCCTATTTATTTGCAGTTAGACAAGCAAACCTTACTTATAACCTTACTTATGTAGATGTTTGTCAGATTTTTGTGTGGGTTCTTTAATTAATCTTTAATGGTATATTTATATTTTAATGTGAGTTTTTAATGTAAGTTTATTTGTAAACACAAACACACCTTGCATTCACAATAATAAAATGCATTAAATGCAAACCAAGATCAATGTTTAAACACACAGTTTAAAAAAGTATCTCCACAACACATTAACACTAAGTGATATAGTTTGTGCACCTGTTCCATAATGATGTGTTTTTAGCCCTGAATGTGAGTATGTGACCAGTTCATGGAATTTTCCAGAATTCCCAATAACCCAATGTTTTTCTTATCACACTGCTGTTGACTGGACATTGTCTTCCATCCATTCCTTCCTCTTTTCATACTGAAACGGACATCCGTTGCTCTAAAAACACTGGCTGTGCACTACACAGGGGCGAGTCTTCCACCTTCCCACAATTCCCTGCTGTGCTCCAGTGGAGCATAAATGAGGATGCTCTCTCTGTGAGGTCTGCTTTTTGTCTGGGAGGGACTTATCTGCTGTGACAGCTCTGCGTATGGCTGATGAAGTGCTGTAACGCAACAAGAGTCCCAGAGCGAATGGCTGTCGACGGAGAACCGCAGGGCTATGGTTGCAGACCGCTGCTGTTGCTTGTAATAACTGGAACCAGAACTGGCAGGCTTACAATAACACCAATCCACGGAGGAGGGCCACAAAAACAACGTTTGCATAACAAACACGTTTGCTCAACCCCGCTTACTCATTTCCAGTGTTCACACGCACTCACGTACACACGGACACTTGGAAATGACCCATGATGAAGATGTACAAATCACAGGTGACTTATTTTCAATTTGTGACAGGAACGCTCACACATGAATGTACTTGTGTCTGATCACGGCAACCCACACGTACACACACAGACAAATGATTCACAAAAGTGAGTCATTTTAAGAGGGTCAATTCATGCAGATAATGTAGATTACAACAATTGTTTATTGGAGAGAGTGTTTATGCAAAGGAAACTAAGTCAAGCCCACACCACAGCAAAATCACTCTATAATATGTATGTGTGTTTTGGGTGAGACACACACAACCCCCAAAACACAGTAAAACTGTATGTGTATGTGTATGTTTGATCATATATGTGTTTATACAAACAACCTGACAAAAATTAATTTGATTTTCAGCAAAACACCATTTTTTTTATTTACTTTTGCTGTAAAACTATAGTCTGACATTTTTAGGGGTTTAACCTTTAACCTTTAGTAATAGTGTTTTGCATAATATTTTGGCAGAAACTGTTTACTATTGTAAATAGTCATAAGTGTAGGTGACATACTGTTTAACCTACCTCCATTAAGTCTATGAGCCAGAGCAGTCTTTCCTGTTTCATTGTGAGGAATAGGAAATTGGTTGTTAAACTCTTATCCGTCATTTACACGTTTTATAAATCTGTCAGGAAAAAGTTATTCATCTGTCAAACTGGCATCACACACCCCGAGACCATTGCACTCGAATCTACACAACTACACTTTCAAAAACAGACATTGATGATGTGAAGTGAGATACACTAGACAAAGCCAGACAGACAGACAGAAAAACAGTGTTTGACAGAAAAGGACAAAAGCCGTTTCCTCTAGAAGCAACTTTAGAAGCCTTCATCTTTTATCATAGTAATCAGTACACATGCATCTCTATTGTGCCAAAATTGTTCACCAATTTTGTAAACTGCCTTTCACGTAACACACACACACACTTCCAGACACACACATCAGTGTCTTCTACTCATTCTTCACACACAAATACACTTTCCAAAACACTTCCTGTTTCCTGAAATGACACACACACACGCAGGGGTGTATTGACTAAATAATACCACCACTTTTGCAAGCAATATTTTAGCTCACAAATGTTGAGGACATTAGCATTTGTGCAGAGTATTCACCAGCCACCTGCAATCTAGTTTAATCATACTGAAATAGCACACGGCATGTCGCCGGCTTTACAATGCAAATATACCACCTTTCTATGTCAATTACGCTCATTGAAGATTGCAGTGCTAACAACGCATGTTGAACACAGAAGTCAAGCTGCAAGATCAGGAATTGCACGACACAAATTGCATCCGCATCTGTTCTGTTATCTGATTTGTTTAATTCATCTATTTGTAGCAGCAACCTGTAATTTTATGGGGTTTAAAACGAACCAAAAAATACGTAAAGTAAAGTGACCTGCAATTTTATGTTTCGAACAGAGATGGCGGTAGAGAGGCAAACGTTACAGATTGCAGTTGTAATCAGGTGCAAAAAAACTACATATAGCAATTCATTCTTTGCATAACCAACTTTTTCACGTATAAAACATAAAGTTTCTGGCCTCTTACCCTTGCGGAGCTGAGGGTGGTGTTGGTCATATAACTGGCTGAGGATGAGGCCAGAGTGTCCGGGTACGACACCATAGAGAACGAGTCTTGTAATCCAGCTCCTCCCTGTCTCGCCTTCAGAGCCTCAATCTCTCGTCTCAGAACCAGCCC
>JAZGTK010016407.1:0-12748 GCA_036877625.1 Ambastaia sidthimunki
TTTTCCCCTCTAAAACAGTGGCTTCTGGAACATTAGATTATTGGTGTCTGCCATTTGATGCTTTCACTCAGGATTCTTCATTGCTTTGTCAAATGCATTTTTTATCTCGTTTAAAGGCTTCACTCTTGCTCCAGTGCATCATGACAGAGCATTGGCTTGCATCACTCAGAACACTGCACAAAAGCATTGAGAATTTGTTCAGATAGTACATTATGTAACTACTACATGCAGGGATACAGAGTCTATGCAGGATTATTCCATCAGGAACATCTGTTGTTCAACCTCATATGATATTAAATAGCACAATGTGCATGATGGGTCTTTGTGATGTGTGCTTTCATGTAATGCAATTGGATTCATACACATACATATAATGCAAATTATAGCCCAAAAGCTACTGGAAATATAATGTTCAGCTAGATCCTCAGTGCACTGCTGTATCTCTGCTCTACCCTCGAATGCCCTTTAACTCAAGTCCCAAAAGGACGCCAGTGTACAGTAAGTTTCTTGAAGCTGAAAAGCATCTACTAAATGGAATACCCATTTAACCATAAACAGGGAACAGAAAATAAAGGTCTGAACAAAGAAAAAAGCAATTATTTTACTAAGCTCTAATTAAGCACTGATTTATTATCTAAAAAACAGGTTACTGGCTTTGAAAGACAACCCACAATGGTCACTGCAATGGGATTTGACCCTAAACCCTTTGGTTACCAGCCCAGATTT
Source organism: Ambastaia sidthimunki (assembly GCA_036877625.1). NCBI lineage: Eukaryota > Metazoa > Chordata > Actinopteri > Cypriniformes > Botiidae > Ambastaia > Ambastaia sidthimunki. Next base: position 727 of record JAZGTK010016407.1, read on the forward strand.
TTACCCAATAGACCAAACAACCCCTACTTTTACATACACTGTACCTCCTTTAAAACTCTCACCTAAAAAGATCAAAATGTCTGGCACTGAAAACAACAGCCTGTGAACTTTGTTACGATGCTGAAGGTCATTAAAACAACAGCAGGTCACAGAAAATGAAGGCCTTTAGTTTGAAGCTTTACATTTTCTTGTCTACTCTTTTGTTAAACACTCAACTACACTACAGCAAGAACACTGATTGCTCAAACCGTGCATAGAAACTTGGACAGAATGTACTTTCGCCTCTTCCATGCCAGCTCTGAGGTGGTGTTGGGTGTTCACACGCAGCAGATGGGTTTGGAGTGTGTGTGGGTGTATCTATTGATTTCTTCTGGCCTGCGGTCCTGCAAGTGTCTCTCTTCCTGCTGCCTCACTCCATCAGTCTCATCCGAGACTCGCTCCAGTCTAAGGTCTCCATCGCTCTTGGCAAACGATGGGGGTAGAACTTGCCAGACTGAGCCAAACATTCTCCAAAACTTCCTCCCAGGATAATGGAGTTTTCAAGAAATATTGTGTAGGATGTTTGGCATCTCGAGAGATTCACTATGGACGTTTCTAAAGATTGCCAGCTTGGCATATGGTTGTATATTTTTGTATCATTCTCACTCTAAATTTGGCATTTTTTCACCATTTCCTGAAGATCTACAATGAGAATGTGGATGTCCAGGATAAAACAGAATTATTAAGTGTTTCATTTCTCTCCTACAGCATGTGTTAGGATGCCCTACACAGCATAGTGGTATAATGATTTGGGCTGGTAACCATAAGACTGTAGCCTCAAACTCTGCATATGGACCCACTTTGCAACATTACTAGTTAGTTATTTAGGTGAAAGACAGAAAATGATATCATAGATGAATGACAAAATCATACGTTCTTTACAGAGGACAAACAGTATGGAGCCCAACTAGATGACAGACTCTGTAACATACATGAAAAATGCACAAGTAATAGTTCATCCATATGCATTTAAAAACTACAAAGCTGCAAAAATACTTAAATATTCATTTTACTATTATATTTATACAATGGAACGCATAACTATAAAAGAATACATGTGCAGTTCAATGACAAGCAGATCTATTTGATCTATATGCTCAAAGCCATATGAGGCATGCCCAGACCCTTAAAGAGACAGTACACCAAAATTATCATTTACTCACCCTTATGTTATTTCAAACCTACATGACTTTCTTTCCTCATCCGAACACAAAGATATTTTAAAGAATAACTTTTATTTCTGGGTGAACTATCCCTTTAAGACAAGTGCAAAGAAACTATAGAAAAAAATTGGTTCCCATTTGCCCATCACCTCATTGCATTGTTTCTTTCCTCTCCTTCACTTCTTTGCCAAGAGTAAATGAGTGTAAGTCAGCAAGCAAGAAATCGCTGGGCTTCATCAGAGCTGTAAGATCTGGTCCTGTGCCCAGTGAATCTACACACTCCCTAAAAATCAATAGCTCTTTTTTAATGGAGAAATCCTGGAGCGCGGCACAAAGGCAAAACGCAAACAGTGGCGCGTTCGCAGGCGTTAGCGCTGCGGCTAAAGCGGACGCTGCCCGCGGCGACACACAGATCAGTGAATCCGCCGCTGTATCCGCGATCGCTGCTGGTTATTAACGGAAGTCCCACCACGGTCGGAAAACTCCAAGTCAAACTTTAGATGCCTGCAGAGCGGATGTTGTTAGCATGAACAGGAATGTGAGCTTTTGAGTCTATGGAGAGGAATGCTTCACTGCATTAAAGTCTGAGTTAGTTTTCTGAAAATAAAAGACATATATAACTATATATATCCACACACACACACACACACACTATATCTCTATATCTATATACACACACGTGTATGTATGTATATATCAATAGCAACCCCACTTTTTTTTCTTTCCAATGACTTTTAAGAAAGTCATGTTAGTGATTTTTGTGTTGTGTTTCAGTACAGTTAGCACAGATGGACATGTTTCTCAGAGTTAGCCAACCAGAAGGTGCCTAAATACTTTTGGAACAATATATTTACCATTTAAAAAAACATTGAAATGTAAAAAAATCTTTTTGTGAAATACGCTGCTTGACAAGTGTGTTTGTGCACTTTCATACAGTTTTAGGTGAGCCCTACAGTAAATGTACAAACACATCTTGGGTTCACTGTGTATCATCATACGTAATGGTGCATAAATACGCCTATGGCTCTGTATAAATGCAAACATGTTCGTCATCTCTCATAACTTCTCTCTTATCCTGCGTCAGGGTTTTCAGCATGCAGCCTGCGGTGGATTCCTGATAGGTCTAAATCGCTGAGGTACAGGACGCATTTAATAAACTATTCATGTCCTCAGACGAGCGGGACGCCCGGTGTGGGCCGCGCTGAAGTCCAGACAGACGGCAGGAGAGGCAGTCAGAGCCACAGAAAGATGGAGTGAGACAGAAAGAGAGAGTGTACCGAGATAACCAGCTGAGAAAATGACATAAGCTATCCGGCAGTTATCCCTCTCGTTCTGCGCTCAGCAGTGAATTATTCAGAGTGAGGCCACTGCGAGTCACAGCCAAAGCACTGAAATAGCTGCAGTCCAGTGAGAGAGAGAGAGCGAGAGAGAGAGAGAGGACAAATATAACCAAAGACCGCTTACGATGCACCAGTGATGCTAAATGTGCTGAGGAAATCTTGGAAATAGACAAGAGCTGTCGAGTGCATTTAAAGGGACGAGACCCACGTTTCAGCAGTCGTGAAGAAACAGACACACATTCCCTGACTGTGAGGTGTAAAAAGAGCAAGATATAAACAAAACCTCAGTGTGTAGGAAGGGTAAAGAGCTGCCACCTGCCACGCTTGCAAATATGGTGATGTCAGACATGTACCATAAAACTGAAACTAGCCCTGATTGCTTTCTAAATAAATGCATTATTCTTGATCAAGGTTCTCATTGAAGCAAGTCAATTCACAAGTTCCATCTACATAAAAAGGAATATACTATAAATTTTCAACTGCATTCAATAAAATCTGACAACAAGTATGTCATAAAATTAGCTTTTCTGCTCATAAACACAAAAATGGGTAATGTTGCTATCAAAATAACAATTAGCTGTTTTCATTTTTATAGCCATATTGAACCCTGTGATTTTGATGTTTTTTTATCAGTGGTCTCTCCACTTATAACATCTCTGTTCATAACGTCAATATTAACAATTCATATTCCAGTCATTTTTTAAGATCCAATCAAAGCCTGGTGGACTAAATCTCCCCCAACTTCATCTCCAAGTAAAAATGTAATATTGTCATCTCTAACACATTTTCTGACATATCTGAAGTAATCTTCAGTGTTTATAAATTTGGCTTTCCCTTTAAACTAGGACACATAATTTCATCATGTTTGGTGACCTGACTTCACACGTAAACACATTCAGTATGTCTGCTTTCTCCACGGCAACAACAGTCGCCATGCCAACCCCATCAGGGAAGGTGACAGGCCTGGGGTCAGTGGTGATTGCTAACTCCAACAGCATGTCAGGCTGGGCGGACTGACACAGAAGCTCCAGCTGTGGTCACTGTAGACACACTGCAGCTAACAGCTGTTGAAATATCTCTGCCAAACTGAGGCCATTTTCTGCTTGAAGAGATATACAGGTGTGACAATCCAAGCTAAGTGTTAAAGGAATAGTTCACCCAAACTTTTATATTTATAAAGATTATTAAAAACACAAAATGAAATATTTCTTAAAGCTGCAATCCATAGTTTTCACCCCTCTACTGCCATCTCTGTTTGAAACCTAAACTTGCAAGTTACTCGACATACTTTTTTTTACATTTGAAGTCAAATGAAATCAAACTTGTATTTCTTGGGAAATCCAACCCAACACTTCAAATTAAAAATCATTATTATAAATTGCGGTTGGGAATTGGGGTAAGAGACCGTTTTGAACAATGATCTATTATATACTTGCTCAATAACTGATTTTTGTTCATTTTTCTACCCAGTAAGTTATGGATTTTAATGCCAAATGTGATATTTTTACATGTAACAACAAGTGACCAATGGTCAAGCACCAAACAGGACAAAAGAAAGTACCATAAATGTACATACGACTCATGCAATATATTTTACGAAGCAAGAGATCTATTGGAAGCAACCAGACCAGAGGTCAAAGGTCAGAGTTGAACCTGAAAACCAGATCATTCTGATTCATAAACTGAATCAACAATTTCACTGACACGAATGATTCTTTCCCGAATCAGACAGTTCCAATTCTCTAGTTCAACACTGTGACTCAATGACTGTTGAGTTATAACCTTTAACTGGAGTGAAATATTACCAGCGTCCTAAATTTTAGTCCGTTTCTTACAAAAAGCTATTGCATGGCTTCAAAGCCATATTTAAAATATTGAAGAGCTATTACGCAGCTTTTGTGACCTTTTGGAGGTTGACAGTAATATTGTTACTATTAACAGTTGCTTTATAGAAAAGAGGGACATAAAATTTCCCACAGATTTAATAGTTTATGTGATCAAATAGCACACTGCACTATATTGTTAAACTGGTCCATCAATAAAAATGAGAAGCGTGATGGTACATGTGGATATACGTTAATGAGGATGTACTGAAACGTCCACATGAAATATACTGCGTCCTGAATGTCGCCAAAACTCCTTGATCGGTGTGAGGGATTCTGGGAAATAAGCAAGTGGATGCTTTCATTACAGCCAGACAGGATCATCTGAAGGTGACACATCTTAATAAAAATCATCCCAGACTCTCATTCAATCCTTTCCAGGAAGACATTCTATAATTTGTCATACTGAATACTGCTAAGGAGGATACACACACACACACACACACACACACACACACACACAGGATTAGACCAGTGACAGTTCATTAGGGAGTCGGTGACATCATCTAGAGATGCAGAAATGACACATGGCCTTGAGTACAACGGGTTGTTGGAGAATCTGATTGGACTCAACCCACACACACAGCTTGTGAACACACACACACAATGGATTTTCATATTCAGTGGGGACAGATTGGTAGATATAACAGGTTTTATAATGTATAAACTGTATATTCTGTATATACCCCTAAACCTCACAGAAAACGTTCTGCTATTTTACAGATTTTCAAAATAGATCATTCTGTATGATTTATAAGTTTGTGTCCTCATGGGGAACAAAAAAATGTCCCCTCAAGGTCAACATTTACTAGTATTACTATACCAGGTCCACACACACACGCACACACACCATTGCCACTGAAGCAATCAGCATTACCCGTGATGCCTCAGAGGGGGTCAGGTGAGGACTTGACCTCCAGTAGCCCTTGCAGAGGGAAAAATCAATAAACCAGCAACCCATAGCTTAACATGATCACCTCGGTCAAGAAGGACGCTGGCAAAAATAGTCATCTGAAAAGTTACGCAATATCAGGACAGATTGAAATTTTTTAAAGGAATGATAAAATCTCCCTTCGTATATTAAAGATTTTTAGAAGCATCACTATGACTATTGCTCAGGGATTTGAAAGAACAAGATATAATCTTATTTTAGATATTAAAGATTTGTAGAAGAATTACTGTTAGTATTGCTCAAGGATTTGACCAAACCCCTCATCACAAGTGTGAAACATTTGTGCTACACACCGAAATGATACCAGACTTTATGCAGAATGTTGAAAACCTTGGAGCCATAGTATCTTAGAGAATTGGGGCTAACGTTTTCTAAAAGTTCTCTCAAAGTTATCTTAAAGGTCTTGCAGCAACATTAGAAGTTTTTATAATGTTACATAACAAACATATCAAAGGCGTTATTCTTAAGTTGTTAATGGAATGTTTTAAAAACAGTTGCAGAATTATAAATGTTTAAATATTGTGTTCTTCTTATAACCAAACAATAATATTAACCCCATGAAAAACTGGATGTTTTAAACATACATAGAACTATCAAAATAACATTTTTGTTATTTAATGAAAACGTTGGGGAAACAACCACATACTGCAGCAACACCCTGGCAACCACCCACACGCCAGCTTCATGATGACAAGTACCACTTATATTCGCTTATGAAAATTACAAAATCTCGCAAATCTCTAGAAATGTAATTAATATGCAAGACAATCCACAATCTGCTTGTGTCAAACACCTTTTTAGGTAAAACGTTGAGAGAAAAGCGTTACTGATTATCATGGCCCTCTAATTCCATTTCAACAAGACCAATTTTAATTCAAAGTGGCTATTTGACGAATTCAATCCCCACTTCTGATTGTACAAGTGCACATTTAAAGCACACAAAAGGACTTTTATATACGGTATTGTGTGTGCTAAATAGCAAACAGGAAGCACAAATCATCATCTTGTTTTATTGGCAGAATAAATTCATTAATGCTGTGTAATTTAATGAGCCATTAGTACGTGATTAATTTGATTTGATGCATTTGCCGGCTACGTGTTTTATTTACGTGTACTTATTTTTTTAAAACTTGTTACAAGTAAGTGTTTGTGCCTGCCAGCGCTAAACAAGTTTGTACTTGTAAGCTGTGATGTTTAATTGGATTTGAGTGGGAAAATAAGGTCTGTGATATGAATTTGAGAGCAGGCGACTATGTGCAACAAATTAAAATAAAACGCATATTTACACACCTGAATACTGATTGGCCAGCGAACAATCTTAGGTTGTAGAAACACTTCCCTTATGTTTCTATTAAGTAAAAACATTCAAATGTTCAAAACATTCAAAACTTTCTGTAATTCTGTAACTTTTTAAAACTTTCCACTTAAGAATAATGTTTTAATCATAAGTAACATTAAAAATGTTCTACTAACGTTACTGCAAAAATTAATCATTTTGAAGGGACGTTTAGAGAACGTTAGCCAGTGTTCTGAGAACATTCCCTGTTAGCAGGGACACCATTACAGCCATGCTAAAACACACACACACACACACACACACACACACAGTTTTTAACCTTTCCGCTCCCTCACAAGATGTAACAACACACATACACAAACACCCACAATGAGCCTCTACATGTTGAGGATAACACACAGCGGTCAATAAACGACAAGGGGCATTTACTTATCCATCTATCCTGAGCTTTATTTACACCTGTATTCCATTGAGTGATCCCATTGGCCAGAGGAGGGGCATCGGGGGTGGTAATTGGAAAGCCAGCCAATTAGATCGATCCGTTAGACAAAACAAACAAAGGTTGCCAAGCAACAGCTGGCAGGGTCAGAGGAAGCCAGAGGTACTAGTTCCAATCCATTCAACCATATTCTTGGCCAAGAACCAACACATAGGCTCCCTTATTCCAGACACAGCGATCAATGTATATGCCTCCCCATCCATCTGCAGTCACCACCGCAATAAGTGAGGTGGCGACGTGGAGGTGAACGGGCAGTATAAATGAGTTTAGAGCTCCAGTGAATCCTTCAGCAGGACACAATAGCTCTGGCAGACGGGAAGTCCTCTGCTGGAATATGGAGCATAGCCAGAGACCAGAGCCTGCATGATTTACAGCACAGAGGATACAGGGAGGCTGAGCTGTTTAGCACCGCTGTCTAGGGAGGGAAATGGAGAAGTTATAACAGAAACCATGAGCGCGTTAAAGCACAGGACTCGAGATGGGATTAGAGATGTGTAAAATGCGATTTTAAAAATTAAAATAAGCATAAATTTAAAAAACTTCTCTGAAAGCACTGCTGCTGAAAATATCCAAACTAAAAAAAATTAGAAAAAACGTTTCAACTTCACTAGCTGGTTGTTGAACAACTAGTCGTCCATCGTGACCCATTTTTAGAAGACAAACTTTGACTCTCAGCTCTCACAAATTTGCATCCATTTGCTAAACATTGTTTTTAAGCTGATTAAACACACACAGGCAAACACACGGACACACACAGACACACACGGACACACACAGACACACACAGAGACAGACAGAGAGACACACACACACAGCAGGAGAAGTGCCTGTGCACAATCTAAAGAATTCAACGGCTAATTGTGTTTGATTGCACATGGTAAGAAATCAATAGCTTTCAGACACTAGCACAACACACCATGTCCTATACTGCCCTCCAGCTCTTACTGTGAGTCACATAAACATACCAGAAATATCAATAACGGTGCCTTTATAGTCCACTAGCACAAATATGAGCACATACAGACCTATTGACAGCCAACCGGCAGTCATTTCACATCAGATGAAGCGAGAGAAGGTGAAGGTATAGAAAGAAATGAATGATGGTTTCATTCTTCTTTTCATATTGGTTCTGTTTTCCAAGGTTAATACAAACCTGCTGCTTCTTAGTAGATGAAAGAAATAATGACTGCATTGAAACTGAGGTGTCTGGGGTTGACAACTGAATGTGGTCAACAGGTGTGACTTTCAAATTGCCCTGTTCATACTACAGGAAACATAAGCGGATCGAAACCTATTTATATGACCTGGTAATCAAAGCGCTTCCATAACTCTGATGTATAGAATATATCCTTAAGTAATGACTGCAAGTTTAGAAATAAATAACCACAGTACATCAAAACCTGGTGTTAAAGAAAAATAAGATGCAGTACAATTCAAACAGTTTACTCCCACACTCAACTAATCCTCCACCAAACCATTAAAAGAAGTCTGGTTTTAATAGTTTGTATAATAAAAGTATAAATATACACCACCTGACAAAAGTTTGAACTTACTTTTCTGACTTTATATTCACACAAACTTGTTTTTGTTTTTTAATGGCCTTCAAAATATTTTGATCTACAAACTTGTAAAAAGAGTTTCGTAGACAAATACAAGTTTTGCCAACTTTTAGATTAGTTACAAAATTAGCATTAATTTAAAAATATGAATAATAAACAGATGGTTTGGACTGCAGGCTGGTGTCCAGCGTACACTGGATGTTGTATTTAAAGTGACAGGTGGTATCTCAAAGTTTGCTGAATGTCGAAAGGCAGAGATATAGTTGGGACAGGGAGTAGCTAGGTACGAATATAAAATATTGTTTTGCTGTAACATTTTTTTGGTCAAAATGCAACTGTTTACAAAGATTTTTTTTAACAAATTTAAAGATAATTAAAACAGCAATATTAAAAAAAAGCAATACAAAAAGTGTAAATATGCAAACTTTTGACTGGTAGTGTATGAAGAGTGACAGTTCACAGCACTCACACAACAAACTGAACTCCAAATTATATTCACTGCTGTGTGAACACAGCCACTCAAACATCAGGTGTGACTTCACATAGAATCCTTACACACTCCTCTGTAATACATAGGAACTATTGTGTTAGCCAGGCCATAATAAATGTGTGTGACCTGACAGTCTAATGTTTGTGTGTGTGTGTGTGTCAGCCTGCACCCACTAATCTCATGCTCTTGCCCAAAGGCAGACGACCTGAACAGAAGGGTGTGTGTGTGTGTGTGTGTGAGAGAAAGAGAGAGAGAGAGAGAGAGAGAGAGAGAGAGAGAGAGAGAGAGAGATGAGGCAGATCCCAAACAGCCGTGGATAAAGCAAAGCAATAATGTGACCGAGGCCATCTGGGAGCGAAATGGCATGAGATTAACCCGAGGGGAGAGAGGTGCACCTCAGATATCTTCTGGGAGCTCTCAGACACGCGTCACGCGTGCGCTGCGCCGTCTGCTGAATGTCAAAGCTGGCAGAAACGCGTCGAGGGCATAACATTTTTGAGAGAGAGCAGGAGCCACTAGGAGTGAGATCAAAAAGAAAACGCAAAAGAAAGAAATGACAATTCTGCAGGAAAAAAGACAAGGAGACAGTGTACTAACAGCAGGGTGCTTGTCCCTCACAGTGGGTTGAAGCCTGGCAGCCTCATCTCTTAAGATTTACTGCCGGCAGTCTTATATGTGTGTGTACACTACGTGTGTATTCAATGTTGTATGAGTGACCGTGACAAGCCCATCAAGAACCTCTTTTACGGAGATGTCCAAACACTCAAAAATTGCCTTGCACTCTCAGCGGGGGTGTCCGACAGCCATAGCAAATCTGTTGCTTCGAACCCCCACCCTGTCTTCATTTTTCTGCTCTCCGTCCGTCTTTTCTCAGGTTTTTTTCATTCGCTGACCCTGATTCGTCCATCGATTGGCCGTGTGCCGCGGTTAGGCTGACAGCCTGCTGCTTTCGCTATACAGGATGTGACATCGGGTTCAGGGTTTGAGGCGCATTTAGGGACCGGACACACACACAAACACAGTCTCTCTTCTTCTGCTGTCGCTGTCTGCAAGTGTGGGCTGTTCGGGTGTTCTGCCTGGCTGCCTCACTGACAAATGAAAAAAGGGGTCTTCTGATAACCCTGTTTCACTGAAAATTTAGACAGAAGTGAAATTGGGGTCATATCACCCTGAGCAGTAAAAATATACCAGGCACGTGTGAAGTTACAGTTTTTTATAATATCTCAGTGTATTCTTGACCAATTATTGATCTTAAAAAAAATCCAGCTTCAATATTCACATTTACAGTAAAATGCTACAGTGACTGTAATTTTGCATGTCAAAAGATGGTTACACACAAAAAAAGACCTCAGGGAAAAAAAAATGTATATTCTTTACACCATGTTTGCAGCTTCTCTTGCCCAGGACAGAGAGATACACTAACACAAAAGAGCAATAGTATGTCAAAGCTGTATATTGCTATCATTTTTCCCTTATTTTACCCACAATCCCTTTTCAAGACACGACAATTACCTTTAACAACAGGTCATTATGTATCTGCTGAGCTTCAGTGAGAGAGCTTTACTGTGCGTCTGAGAATCGATAGACATTATCAACCACATAAAACCTGCTGTAAGAAATGTGTATGTGAGTTCTGATCAGGGATCAGATTTTCCAGTGTCAATTATGGTGCCTGTATGGGCTGTGCACTGATCCAGAAACAGAACTTGAGTGTAACAGAGAATTGCAACAGGTGATGGGTTAAATTTAATCCTCCGATACTGGGAAATTGTAAAAGGTGACAGATAAATACAATGTGCTTTGTGTGTGTGTGTGTGTGTGTCGTGTACCTACAGTCCCTACAATCCTCTGGGGAAAATTTTGTCCCCAAAAGTGAGCTAAATCTGACAATTTTCTTTTTGGGACATTTCCATTTGGGTCAAAGCAGACTTTAGCAGGTCTGTATGCAAAATATTTTTACAAAGATTGCCAATAAACCACATATACTCAAGGATTTGCACCCCTGCGTCGCTGCTGGAAAATTAAGATGCATCCGGAATCTTTTTGTTTTATTAATTGGATCGTGACTCCCTGAATCGAAATCAAATCATAAGACTAAAAGATTTTCACCCCTACTGTGTTCCCTGCTCAACGGAAGCTGCCTAACAAGTGACCCTGAGGAACTACCGAGACACAGCACGCTCTTTTATGAGATCTATAATTCAATCAGTTTAATTATTTTGGGAAAAAATCCATATCAGCATTGATTATTATGTCCCAGAGGTGTAATATAAAGGAGCTCTATAAAATAACAATCCTTCACTGCAGAGACAAACACACCGTCTAAACGTATCAATCTGAAGTCCTCATTTTCTCCGGAAGCAGGACTCATCTGACAGTGGACATTTTGTGTAACACTGACCTTTAAGGGAACTATGCAGTTTTCAATCTGCTTGATTTATTGGTTAAAGACGCTACATTTGTATTGCCGGAGCAGCCACGGCTTGGCACAATCTTACCTAAAGGACCTTTGAGAAGACACCATATTTAATTTGAGTGAAGTGAGAGTGTGGAAGAACAGTCTGCATAAGTAGCTGTTGTGTGTCTGTTCTGCCAAGGAAACAATGAGCATCTTTACACAGCTATACATCTTACCAAGTAAAAATGAGGTGGTATTAGGTGCTATTTGGTAGAGATGTTAGCAATCAGAAAATACTACAATACTTTGATAATGAACAATTATTACCAAATTCATGTACCATAATATTGACAAGGTACTTGAAAATATTATGGTATTAATAATAATAATAATAATAATAAT
>JAZGTK010016408.1:0-12748 GCA_036877625.1 Ambastaia sidthimunki
TTAACGTGGATTTCAGTCATGCTTTATAACTGTTTTATCTGTGAATATTAATATTAAGTATACGTGTTAATACCACGTCATCAGGTGAAGAAAATACACCGAGTTTACAGTTGCGTTTTGTCAGTATTTTTTAAGCTGTTATACTTAATAGGGTCTGCAACTTACAGTTGTAATAGCACTGCGGTTTATGCAAACAAATAAAAAATAAAACTGATAAACATGACATTATTGTACCAGGAAGTTGCAGTAAAACCAGCAGGCGTCCAGTCTGAGGTTCCTCATTGCGTTTGAGTGCGCTGGCTTCAACAGTGTCGCATGGCTCAATCCTCTCCGACATTATTTACTTTAAATGCACAAAGTTCACATCTTTAACTGACATTTGACAGGTAGGTTGACTTCTTTACATTTGTCCTCGTCTATAGCTTAAATATAGTTTATTTCCTATAGCATAAACTTCCTTAGTCTCTGATATACGGGTGTTACTGTAAATACAGTTTATGATGTATCAGCCACGCGTATAATCGAGATCAAGTCTAAATTTGAATTGAATGTAAATACATTATATATATTTCCTTTTGGGTTTTTTTAAGTGATATTAACTACATTGCTGCTATGTAAAACGGTTTCACTGAAACCATGTTCGTGTTTCAAATGTGGGAAGAGCCGGTTAATCATTTTCCAAGAGTAATACATTTGTTAACCTAATGAGTGAGGAAATGTATATGATCACTGTACATAACCTGTACATCTGCTATTTTGGTTATTTGTCACCTGTCCAAAAAAGTAAATAAATAAATGTTATAAAACTTTGCTAATTAAATTCACAAATCACATTTAATAAATAATACAGTCACAATAATATGCTTATATCACATGTCATCAATAAAATAGAATGGATAAAGTTTCTTTATTCTAACTGTTACAAAAGAAAAAAGATAAAGAAAAGTGGTTGATCACAGAGCATGAACAGGCTGTATAGTGTGAAACTCAGAAGTAGATCAGGGGTATGTTGTGGCCTGTCTGCTTGCTCTGAAGCTCACTGTCTTTCCTGTCGTGCTGAACGCCCTAGAGACGCTGGTCAAAGGAGGAAGTGTGTGTGGCCTGCATGCTCTCATATTAATCTGCCATTATAGCCTTGCTACAAGTTTCCTGCTGGCGTCTAAAAATACAGTTACACAAAATAGGGAAGTGTTTTGTCCCAGTGTTAATTAGCCATGTGACCTACAGTATAAGCCACATTTTTCCTTGTCTTCATTATTTATTTTTTAATCACATATGTAAAATGTCACAGCCGGATATTTAAGCGCAGAACGAGAGACTGTTGATTGTGTAAGAAGCCTTTTGCGATCTTGGTTATGTGATTTAGGTAGTTTTATAAAATGACCATTGAGGAAAGTTGTGCTGGCTGCTTCTGAAACTGACTCGGTCAAGAATCAACAGTGTTGAACATTTCCTGAAATACCAAAGCTTGCGGAAACAATTGCCCAACAATCTTGTAAAAAGTGTCCCAGAGGGAGGACAGCACTTGGTCAAAAGATGATGGAACTTGATTAGATCATTTCAAGCAAGTGTTTGTTGTTCTCTTTAAAGCGATAATTTTTGGAAATGTATATTTTTTAAATATAGTCAAGCAGTCATCTGTCTTTTCGGTATGTTATATATAATATAATAATAACTAATTGCATTGTGTGAGTTATAATAATATAAGATAATAATGTGAGATTGTTGATAAATATAAAAGGAAATTTATTGACTTAACGTTTATTAAGAGCTTTACAATACACGTTTCCTCCAGTTAATCCTTCAGTTTGTGTTGCTTTGCTCAAGTGGTTCCTTTAATGACTCAAATAAGCTACTTTTGTAATGATTGACAGGGAATTTTACTCTGCACAGAATCTGCCGTTTTAAGCTAAATTCTGATGTAAACTATATTCCACTCCCCAAGTGGATTTAGACAACTGAATGAATTTCCCCCTACATCTGAAATTCAGATATGATTTATTTGTATCCGGTAATGAATGGAGCGTTCAGGAAAGGAGCCAAAACCTGGAATCTGCCTTCTGATTGGTTGTTCAGTTCATCTTATATAAAGTTTTTCATAATTTCTACATTAATGTGATGAATATCATATATCATTATGTAATGTATTCTAGTGGTATTATAGTGGTACAGTATTTCATGATGTTTGTTTTGATTTAATTTCAGTTTCTGTGTGTCTTTCAATCATTTGTTTACTTCTGTTTTTATAAATCGGTGGATGACTGTGGTTAATCTTTTCATTACAGGAAAAATGGGTTGTAGAAAATCCAAGTTGGATGGTGACCAAAATGGAGGTGTGCTTGAAGTGACCAAACAGCATCCAGTACGTACTGCCCAAACTGTATATGTGAGAGATCCAACCTCCCGTAAGCCTCATATAGTAAGTAGTAAGTTAGACGGGGAGAAAAAAACTGACATTCAGTTTTCTGTTAATATACATTTTGCTGTATTTACTTTAATAGACTCTGCAGTGAGGAGATTTATGAAATCAAAAGCATTTTTATTAATAACTCCAAACTTAGTTTGAGTGTTTTATTTCACAGAATAATTCACCCCCCGGCCTTCTACCTGGCCAGGTGTTTCAAGAAATGGAAGGTTAGTGGAACACAGTCCTGCAAACGTTTAAGAATTACACAGCATACATTGTTTTTATTATTATAATTGTAACTTCCGCTGGCAAAATGAGTCAGAATTACGAGCTACAGGCAAAACAAGTAGAAAATGTCAATTTTGGTCTAATTTGATGTAAAAAAAAAAAGTAATTAAAGTTAATTAAATCTTGTCCAGCGATCCCAGTGCTCCAAACAGCATCTAAAATTGTCTGTATTTGCACGTTTTCTGAGAGGTGAACCTTCCTAAATCTTTCCTTTGTTAAAATAATCCATGACAGACAGATGTAGCTCATTCATTTTTATCTTATTCCAACAAATCATACATCATTTAAAATGCTTTTTAATGAAAAAAATAATGAAAAAAAATAATGTAAAAATAACGAGAACTTATTGGTAAAAATTTGTTCTTGGTAACTCATTTCACCAGCACAGATCACAATTTTTATTATTATTATATATTTTGTACAGAAGTATAAATATTTTGTGTCCTTTGTATTGTTTTGCCGGTCACTGAGTCATCAGCGCCACAATATACAAATTCACATCATAGGGAACTTGGGAAGGGAATGAGACACAACCTTTGTTCACAGTCTGATCTTGATCTTTTTAAAACTTTATACTGTTTGTTGTTCCTCATATAGAAACAAGCAAAATAGTCATCGCATTGTATCCCTATGAAGCCATTCATTCTGATGATCTGGGCTTTAAGAAAGGAGATAAGTTAAGGGTTCTAGAAGAGTAAGTTATTGCCATTTCCTTCTCTAGTTTAGTTGTTATTTTGCTTAGCTTGTTTTCATGAACAGGTGATGTTTTCCAGGCATGGAGAGTGGTGGAAGGCAAAGTCTTTGAGCTCAAGGAAGGAAGGATACATTCCCTCAAACTATGTTGCAGAAGCAGACACTATGGAGACAGAACAGTGAGTTCCATCCAGCATCCTGACATACGGTCGATAACTTTAATGCATGTATTTTATTTTGGAATGTTTTCATTTGTTTAGATGGTTCTTTAAAGACATCACGAGGAAGGATGCTGAGAGACAGCTGTTAGCACCTGCTAACAAACCGGGCTCTTACCTCATACGAGAGAGTGAGACCTCAAAAGGTGTTTAGTGTCTTCATTATTTCTTAACCAAGTGTTCATTTAAGATTATAGAGAATGAATAACACATTGTGAATTGTTGTCCTCAGGAAGTTACTCACTGTCGATCAGAGATGTGGATGCTCACGGGTTAGATGTCGTCAAACATTATAAGATCAGATCGCTTGATAATGGCGGCTACTACATCTCTCCAAAAATCACATTCAGTGACATCAAAAGCATGATCAAACATTACCACAGTAAGTGTTATATTTATATTTACGCATTTGGCACTTACAGTGCATTTAAGCTATACATTTCATCAGTATGATTTGATTTGAACCGATAACATTTTGGGCTGCTAGCACAATGCTCAACCAGATGAGCCACCACACAAAATGTTGCACATGCCTGACTGAATTTATGTTTCTATTATATTTAAAACCTTTTAATATAGTTTCTATTATATTTAAAACCTTTCAATGTTAAGGCTTATTATTAAATGATAAAAATTTGGCTAGAATTTATTTTATAATAGGGGTTCTCAAACTAGGGACTCCTGGTGGTCCACAATCCATAGCCAGGGGGGTCAATGAAAAAAGGAATATTGCTATAAATTATAAAATTGTGCTGTATAATTAGAACACTTAAATAAGTCTTGAACTAGTTTTAATGTTTGGGTTTATTAGAACGATTCCATTCTTGCTGCTGTGGATTTTATAAAATCTTTTTTTAAAAGGAAAACTTGAAAGGTATAAATTGTTGAATTGTTGTTCCAAAAGCAGTTGTTGAGTCCAAAAGTAATTTGAACAAAATGACCAACTGTTTTAAAGCATTAAAATGGTATTAACATGACTGAAGGTGGAATGTGTGCTTGAGGAAGAAAATTGTCTCCCCTGTAAGTTTGAGATTTTATTTTGTTACAGAGCAAGCAGATGGATTGTGTCGAAAACTAGAGAAACCATGTGATAAGCCCAAAGCACAAAAACCTTGGGACAAGGATGCCTGGGAAATCTCTAAAGAATCCATAAAGATGACAAAGAAACTTGGAGCAGGGCAGTTCGGAGAGGTGTGGATGGGTGAGTTGAGAAAATAAAGCCTTTTTCCGAACAATTATTTACATAAATCTGCATAATATGCATTTGCTCATGGAACGCTAGTCTTGGTGAACTACTTCAGATGGGCTGACCTGCTTGTTAAGATCTTTTTCTTTTGATGCAATTTCTACGATTCGGAATTGTTTGAATGACAGCGTGACATCAGAAATGACATCATTCTTTTATATGTTTGTATCGATTAATCCTAATTTAAAGGACCATTTAGTGGCGCTAAAGCTCATGCGTTCCGACCTCATTCTTTGAGCTATTAAAGCAGTGACGACAAACATTCAAATCCCGTGACTTCCTGCTGCGTATCCTGAAAGGGAATAAATGGCCCCCTTATAGTGTGGATTGATAGTACACATGCCCGGCTCTTATCAGTGAGATCAGAAGAGGAAACTGCTATGGAATTGACACAGGATTTG
Organism: Ambastaia sidthimunki; assembly: GCA_036877625.1. Classification (NCBI taxonomy): domain Eukaryota; kingdom Metazoa; phylum Chordata; class Actinopteri; order Cypriniformes; family Botiidae; genus Ambastaia; species Ambastaia sidthimunki. The sequence continues at coordinate 5,254 of JAZGTK010016408.1, forward strand.
CATTCAGGTTTTGTTATTATTCATGCACCTCTTTCCCATTCGCGTACGTGATGAATTGCAGGAAGCGAGTCTTTCAAATACACAAATGAATCTCGGACCGTCTCGCGACCAAGATGTTTCCTTCAGACTTCTGTGACCTTGCTGGTATCGCAGCGTCAGATCCTCCTCACACTATGAGTCTGTATGTTGACTGAAGCTTTTAGTGGAACCACTTCCTTGTATTTGTTTTCTGCTCGATTACATCTTAACATCTTAAATTTCATTCATTTGCTAAAATGATCATTTATGTATCTTGTGTATTTAGTCATTCCATTATGACTTAAATCATTAATCTTAAAGCTTAACAGAAGTCCCTTTTATTCTAACCATTGCCTACCAAACAATCATCCCAGTTTAATCTATTAATATATTACTAGCTGAGTAAAATTAACATTTTCTTTCCTGCTAAAGTCAATCTTGGTTGCTCATTGGGAGCCCAGAGACAAAAAAACATGAAGGCATTATGATGGGTTAAATAAAGAGCTCAAAAGACAATACAGTAGAATTTTATGTTAAGTTTCACAAGCAGCAGTATTAGTATACGTACCACAGCAAAGAAGTGGAAGTTGTCTGCATAGAACAAACAGGGAAATGACGTTTAACAAGAACAAAAGATGAACCTGCATTAAACACAATGCGTGTTCACAGTTGTGAAATGTATTCGTTGCCGGTTTAGTTCTTGTTGGTTAGTAACTGTCTTTCACTGGTGCTGTGTCACCATTTCTGGGAAATGTGGGGTTCATGGACCGCTTTGAATTACATAAGCCCTCTGATGAGAAAATGTGAGGATTTATGGTCACTTCCTATAAAAGGGTTTTCCAGTTCCTACAGCTCTCCCACAAAGTTGTGATTCTGGCTAAGATTCTCGGTGCCTTTTTGTCTGTTCTAATGTTGGACTGTTTCATTTCACATGAAACGATAAAAGCCATATGAACAGGAAGGTTTATCATTATAACAACTGAGAAATGTCCTCTGTTTTCGTTATGTTTGCAGCATACTACAATAACAGCACAAAAGTGGCAGTAAAAACACTGAAGCAGGGCACAATGTCAGTGGAGGCTTTTCTAGAAGAGGCAAACCTTATGAAAACCTTACAGCATGATAGACTGGTGCGCCTGTACGCAGTGGTCACCAAAACTGAGCCCATCTACATCATCACTGAATTCATGGCAAATGGTACAGAAATACAACATATTAATATACCTATTGAATAGATCATTTCTTTAGAGTTTGAGGTTTTTGAATTCTGAAATGAAATTAACACGTTTATTTTTTTTATTCGTCTGTTTGTTGTGTCCTAAAGCTATAATAATTTTCCCCTTTTGCAGGAAGCTTACTGGATTTTTTGAAAAGTGACACAGGCAGCAAAATACAGTTACCAAAGCTAATAGATTTTTCAGCGCAGGTAAAAAATACTTGTTTTATAAATTTGTTCGTAACCTTCCTGTAACCTTATTTACCTTTTAAATATAACTGTGTAATTTTTGAGGGTTTGCGTAATTAAGCTGACATCATTTTTTCCATTAGTTGAAAAAAAAGGAACTGATACTTTTGTCTCTGGTAGCTTCAAACATAATAATTATCATGTCATTATTCTAGAATAAAATATCACATATATCTAGAAAATGTTACTATTTTAATGTATAAACGATTATACTGTACTAAACTTTATTAATGAGTGGAGTAATGAAAATGTATTACTAGGTAAAAGTCAGTAGAGTTTTTATGAGTCAAAACTGTATTTGAACCGTCTATTTAAAGACAAAAGAAGGGTCTCCAAATTTCAAGAAAGTGTCTCCAGGTATTCTAGATTTGGTTAATTCATGTTATTTGGCTTCTGGTAAAACAGCACCAAATGGTAAAGTTGCACTTCCTATTACTGAGAGTGAAAGAGGATGCCAAGAAGGAAGTGATACACCATAATTTTCCCTGTGTTAAAGCAAATTCTGCAGTTGCTTGTGTAGCTAAAATTAACTGCGACACACGGCTACACCCAGTCCTGTAGTAAAAAAAACACAAACCGTTACTTCCATGTTGCAATGGCCATATTTATGTTGTCTAATTTTGGTCAGTTATGACTGAACAGAAATATTAAATCCTTGATTGCTGTAGATTGGTTGGTGGAAATATCAACACCAGGATCATAGATTTAATGTGCAGGAAGCTGCTGAAATGTATATGCTTTGTCAATCATGTCATATGCATAATGTAAATGGTTTTGGTGTGTTTCTGCAGATAGCAGAAGGTATGGCCTACATTGAAAAGAAGAATTATATTCACAGAGACTTGAGAGCAGCTAACGTGTTAGTTTCAGAGAGTCTGTTGTGCAAAATAGCTGATTTTGGCCTGGCCAGAATAATTGAGGATGACCAGTATACAGCCAGAGAAGGTAAGTGTGACATATTTTGTGTAGCATCATAGTGTATAGACGAAAGCCCTAGCTTACAGTTTTAGGTTGTAAGTGGCTGAGGTTAACCAAGATAAATCTAACAAGTTAGTTTGACTGTGTGAATTTAGAATTATTGTATGTATATTAATGTATTTTAGGAGCAAAGTTCCCCATTAAATGGACGGCACCTGAAGCCATAAACTACGGTTCTTTTACCATCAAATCGGATATGTGGTCCTTTGGAGTTCTCCTTTATGAGATTATAACATATGGGAAAATACCTTATCCAGGTAATTAAATTGATCATTTGATTTAAAAAAGTAATAATTTTATTTTAATTAAATTAAATTAATACAAAATTATTTAATATATAAATTATAAAAATATATAATAAAATTGATTGGTAATTAAAATACCCCACGAAAGAACGGCAGCGGACCGATGACGTCAAAACAGGGTTTGTCGCCATCTACTGGTAATATTGTATAAATATGTTCAGGATGTCCACATCTCTTTTTTTTGCTCCAGGCATGAGTAACAGTGAGGTCATGAGCTCTATCATGAGAGGCTACCGGATGCCCCGTCCTGAAAATTGCCCCACTGAACTTTATGAGATTATGAACTCCTGTTGGAAGAATAAACCGGAGGACCGGCCCACATTTGACTACATTCAGAGTGTATTAGATGACTTTTACACAGCCACTGAGGGCCAGTACCAGCAGCAGCCATGAGGCTGCACAATGTTTCATCAAATCTGACTCTGTACTGTTTCGAGATGATCAATTTATCTATGAATTCATGTGTTAATATGTAACTAATAATTTGATGAATCTGCTTACTTTACAGTAGGCAAGGTTAAGATTTTCTACCTCTGCTTCAAATTGAAGTTTTAATTGTCTGTTTGCTGCTTTTGCTCTTCACCTTAAACATTTCAATGCCTGTTTTTGTAGTCACAATTTTATACATCAAAGTATAGTATCTTAATAAGTCAAATAATTTAATTAATGAAGTATTTGCAATAACAATTTTTCCACAATGCAAAAAAACTGTTCACTCTTATCTGGAGTGCTGGATCCTATAACATCAGTATATTATCTTGGGCCAAGGCTGAGATTCACACTGGACAGGTGGCCAGTCTATCTCAGAATATTATTGTTATTATTAGTATTAGGATTGCGGTTGTTGTTTACAAACATGTAACTGGTTTTGTTTTAAATGACAATGGCAAAATGGAATCCATACACTTCATACTACAAGCATGGGGCATTTCCTTTTAAAAAGCTTTGTTTTATATTTAAAGACAATTTGAAATAGCAATATTAATTATGATACATTAAGGGACAATATTTTCTAAACTTTATTATTTTCTAAATCATAAACTTTAATCAAGTTTATGATTTTCACTGCCTAAGAATGACATTTTCTGTACATTTTGTAAATTGTCTAGAAACGTAATAAAATGATTTTTTTCTTGATTAAACTAATGCAGCTCTAGACTGAATTGTGTATATAAAATTGTATGTAGAAATGTATCATTACATTTACGCATTTGGAAAATACTTGTTAATAAGTGACATGAATTAATTAAATGAAACGTGCTTTTGGTCCCGCCCACTTACGGTCATGTGACCATATCAAGATGGCCGCGCCCTTGAGTTAGGGGGTGTGACGTTATTAATATTTTTGCGGCAGTCTTATACGGTGTAAAACAGTTCGTCAAGTCTGAATTTCATTCAAGGATTTCTCTTCGTTCAACCCGGTCACCAATAATGAATAAGGACAATCTGATTCTGTGAGTTAAAGGTGTAAATGCTGATTTGTGTGATTGGCTGTCAGATGATTTCTTTAGGGATGTCATATTAACGTGGTACAATTGCTAGATAGCTATTAAAATATCATAAGTAAAGATTGAGATGAGTAAAGATAACTGGGACCTGTGCTCTTATACAAGCAGGCGGCCATTTATAGGCTATATGATTTGAGACGGGATAACTACTTTTAGGAATAGCGTTACATACCCAATTTCATAACTTGTGCATTAAAACACTTACACGTCTGCTGTCTGAATTTATATAAAGTAAAATAGGTTCGTGTACAGTTGTGTACATTTCACAATGACCCAATTTTAAAGTTTGTGGTCAGAGACAGAGTTAACAAAATTATAATTATTATATATAATTATTAAAATTATAATTATAGTTATAATAATGGCATTGATATATTTCTTGTTTTTAAGAATAGCAGTGTAAAATAATAAATGTTATTTTGTACGTTTTAAAAAAGCATTTTAACAACATTAATAATAACAAAACAAATGAATTATTTTAACACTTAAACTTTGTTGTGATAAATTTATGGTTTGATGTACATTGTATAATAATGTTTTCTAGTGTTATAACATAACACTATTACATAGGCTACAGGGTGTGTTATGTGGCCCTCTTTTAATGGTCATCTTATCAGCTTGTGAGGAAGCCGTTAGCCCCCTGTTCCCAAAAGTGCTTATCTGCTCTGTTCACTCACTGCTTGAAACATCTGACAAAGATGATTATCGTACCTCAGGGGAGAGGCTGCTGAATTCTAATGACACACAAAGCAAATCCAGGCTGTTAAAAATGTAAAGATTTTGTGTAATTGAGCCATTTCACCTATAGAAAAATATGACTGTCAATGTCCTCATTACACTGTCGCCCTGTTGGTTTGCTTACTGGGAGACTGCTGACATTTAACTTAGCTTAGGGTTCTGTAAATTGTTATTATTGGTCGTAAAATATAGCAATATAATTATAGTCCTATAGCCTCAACTGTTTTATTTCTTTCTCGGTTGTCCTTCATTTTACTTAAATTGAGTAATGTTTCAGACATTTGTACTGTGTATATTATGTGTATGTTTTTTTGTGTATTGTGTGTATGTCATGATGTTATTGCAAATCCTTTATAGTCTTGTCCAATAAGAATTGCACCTAATATTTGCAATAATACCATGTATTGTGTAGAATGTCATCTAATTTATGTTTTTGATATTTAAACAGTATTATGTGTAAAGCTGCTTTGAAACAATGTAACATTGTAAAAAGCGCCATATAAATAAAATTGAATTGCTGTCTTCATTCCAGACCCAAAGACTTCCCAGAGCTGAAAAATGACACATTTCTAAGAGCTGCTCGAGGGGAAGAGGTAGAGCACGTACCTGTGTGGTGTATGAGACAGGCTGGCCGCTATCTGCCAGGTATGAACCTCAACCTGAGCTGCTGATAAACACGGAGTCAAAAGCTTTCTTATGATCCTAAAAATCTATTAATCTGAAGGTGTATGTTTTAATGTTTGAAATTACTTTTGTAGACAAAAATATAATTGTGCCAACATTTTAATTTCTTTTATTAAATATTTTTGAAATACATTATTTGGACCAAATAATAATAAGAGTCCAGCATAGATGCAAATTCTAGACTACATTGAAGATCTTAAAATATAACATGGAGTTCGGGTTACTTTTAGTCACAACATAATTTCACACAGTTACGGTTGTGTAAAAAAAGATAAAAAATGAGTAAGTGATAGTAAACTTTTTACCAGTAGTGCACACGTGTACTACATGTGATCATTATTAATAAAGGCTTATTTTCACCACTATATCCTGTGTGCTGAGTTTTTGTCAGTATTTTGTGCTTATTATTTTATTATTTATGGCTCCTTTATTCTCTTCAACAGAATTCAGGGAATCCAGGGCAGGAAAAGATTTCTTTCAGACATGTCGCTCCCCTGAAGCTTGTTGTGAACTTACTCTACAGGTCAGCACAACTGAACACACTTCTAGCCACAGATCTATGTGTCAGGATCTGGCAACTTAAGTTTTTACTGTTTTAAATTACTTTTGTAGCCACTCAGACGATTTCCTTTCGATGCAGCCATCATCTTCTCTGACATCCTGGTAGTGCCTCAGGTGAGTAATAACGTTTAACTTTAAACAAATATTTTTGGTGTAATAAGATTATTCCACTCCAGTGAGCTGTTAGTCTCTGCAGCCGGATCGCTGAGACAGTAAGTTGAACTTTGGTAGTTTGAAATGGATCAACCTATTTATTGATCAAGTTCCAGAACTGAACATTGTTACTTCTTGCATGAATGCTTGTGAATGAGATTAGGAACTAATCTCTAAAAGAACTTTGGTTGAACAATGAACATTAGTGTGCATGTTAATGCATAGAATGTGTATGACTAGGCCATGGGAATGGACGTTGAAATGACTCCTGGAAAAGGCCCCACATTCCCAGAACCGCTCAAGGAACCAGAAGACTTGCAGAGGCTTAAGACCAAAGTGGATGTGACATCAGAACTCGACTATGTTTTCAAAGCCATCACACTAACACGACACAAAATAGAAGGAAAGGTTCCTCTCATTGGCTTCACAGGAGCCCCGGTGAGTAGACCAACCATCCTCACACAAAGATACTGCTCTGAAGATGCACATTGTCTCATGGTATTAAGAAATAATGAAAGTTCCTGTCTCTTGTGAATGGCAGTGGACGCTAATGTCCTACATGGTTGAAGGCGGAGGCTCCCCCACACACTCGAAGGCTAAACGCTGGCTCTACAGATACCCAGAAGCCAGCCACAAACTTCTGAAGCGGCTTACAGATGTAATAGTGGAATATCTTGTAGGCCAGGTGGAGGCTGGAGCTCAGGTAAGTGATGGAGATAAAAAGTGTGGGATGAAGAATCTCTAGCACACACAACTGACAGGATTGTGTACATCCTGTTATGTCAGTTGTGTATCTCAGAATGACAAGAAATATCACATTTAAGCTGTTAACTGTGTGTTGTTTTTTTAGGCACTGCAAGTTTTCGAGTCTCATACTGGTTGTTTAGGCCCAGTGGAGTTTAAAGAGTTTTCTCTGCCATACATGAGAGAGATTGCTCGTCGTGTTAAAGACAGAATCAAAGAATCTGGTTTGGACAGTGTGCCTATGGTGAGCAGAAACTGATAAAAGTTCTGCTTTCATATAGTCATATTTAAATGTGCATGATCTGCTGATCTGTTGAGCAATACACATTTATTAAGCATAT
>JAZGTK010016409.1:0-12747 GCA_036877625.1 Ambastaia sidthimunki
TGGATATAAATGTAGAGGACAAATTCTGAGTATAACTCTCCATACTTGGCCTACACATCACTTCACATTGTGAAGAGCAGTCAAGTTCCCAGTAGGATCAATAAATATATGAACTTTCTTTTTAAATACACTAAATAATGTCTAAATTCACATCTAAAGAAATGAAAGTTGAGGAATTGCAAGTATTAATCACTCACGATCATACACTGTCCATATTTTGCTTTAAGCCTAATATTAATATCATGTTTTTGTGCGAGTTAGGATATGGTAAATAATACCCCTGGAATCACAACAGAATAGAAATACAATATAAGATAACAGTAACTGCTTCTATGAGAGGCCCTCTCTAACACAGCTTGTGCCTCACTAATGGTGTTGTTTGTATGTGTCTACTGGTCTCTGACATGGCATTGGAGAAAGCCATCAATCACAGTAACCCACAACACCCACACAAATCAATACACATACACACACCTTTACCATCCCAAACGAACAAACATAAACACTAACACACAAACACACTTTTCAACTGACACACACTTTCTCTGAAGAAGAAAGATTTGGTAGAACCTTCATTTTGAGGTCACACGCCCAATTAGACCTGCAAAGGAAGTCACACACACACACACACACACACACACATACATACTCCTCTTCTGCTCATTAAAATGAAAGGATGACAGGCAGGTGAAAAGAGAACAGTTAAGTACAGGAGTCTCTCTCTCTCTTCTAGCATGTGTGAATGTGTGTTGTCTCCCTTGTGTTGTCTAACTGTAAGTCTTCATTTTCTCTTTCACCTCCTGATCGGCCGATCATTTCTATGTTATCTTTCTATGGCAATCTTGCTGTGTAATTATTTGCTCATCTGAGTATAATCGAAGTCCTTTATAAGCAAGTCGGTTTACTAGGCGACCATCTTAGATGAGTCCTTGGCGGCTATTTTGTAGTCACACAAGTACAGCTTCTATTGTCTTGAATACTTTCTTTTTATTTGTTGCCATCATCAATTAAATAAGCAGCTATAAATAGCTTAATAACGTTCACACTGTCATTTACAATGGCAATTTTCATGAGCTAATTACAGTGATTGTACAGTACATTTATTATGCACGTTGGCGAGCATAAAATAAAGGCTGACGGGCTGAATGCGACCTGAGGGCCGCCTGTTGTAAAAACCAATAAGGATCTAAATTAAAATAGTTTTAAAGGACTTCTAAATTAAAAATGGGACTTTCTGTGCTACATCTATCAAAATGTTCCCATTCATTTTTCCTAACTGTGATTTCATCCTTATTCTACCGTCTGAGGCATAAATCAAAGGGGCTCCACCTAATACACCCGTACAGTGTCAGCCTTGATCCAGACAGTGATGTAACAGACCACGCTACACTGTTTGGACCCCGGGCATTCATTTCCATGGGACAGACACAATGTGCTGTGGGTCTGTACGGTTCTATCCCATAGGCCACATGTATCCTGTACTAACATGCTCCAGGGGTTCACATCCTGGGGAAGCTGTCAATCACACTGCAGGCACTGCTTCATACACGAGTACAACCCTCAACCACAGGAAAATAAAATGAACTCTTCATTAATCCTGCCTGCAGGCTTCCTCTTCTCTCCTCAGCATCTTTGTTAATCTGTTTTTAACAGAGGGTCTGAACGCAAGAGTGGTTTTAAAAAGAGAGAGAAAGTATGAGGTTAGAACAAGAGCCCGAGCAGAAAAATCCTCACCAGAGCGTTTTAAAGAAAAGAGATGTATCCAGAAGGCTTTGAAAAGGTAGGAGAGCTTCATTTGCTATCTGTGGATGAACCTCACACAGATATGCTTCTGTTTGGAGTCACGCAGAGACCAGGAACCGATCTGGAGGGTTCATGGGTAGCGTAAAGTTCAAGCAGGAAGGAGGCAGAAACAAAAATCATACCCACAACCCCCTGGATAATGTTTTCTTAAACAAACCCTGAGGTAAACAAACAACAAACAAACACACTGAATGTTTTTGGTCCCTATGATAAATATATTGCTTAGTTTGTAAGTATAATTTGTAAATACCCAGCTAACAATTTTTGGTTGTAAAAACATTTCCAGTAGTAACATTGAAAGTTCTAGCAACTGTCAAAACGTCCATTTTTTTAGACATTGTATTACCATTACCATGTATTACCATTTTTAGACATTATTAAATGTGTTATTTACACATTTTTTAATTTTGTAACATTTAAAAACATTCCAATAACTGATTAAGAATAAAAAATTTATTATATGACGTTAACATTTTTAAAATGTTGAGAGAACTTTTAGGCAACGTTCTGTTAGCTGGGTACATACAGAGGGCATAAGAAAGCACATCCATGGACTGTACATTGACTGCTTAATGTTTCTCACAATCTAAAGCTCCAATCTGATTTAAAGCTCCATTTTTGGGAATTAGCACCGATTTTATTGATCTGCCAGGAAAGTTGTGTTTACAAGTTCCCAGGCCGGTACAATTAGGCCCAAGCCCAGGCAGACTTTTTTCATTTTGAGTGCTGATTTTGGAGATAAAACTGTGGAATTCTGTTGAATGCATTTAAACACAATAAAAATGTGTTAAATTGAGCAGAGAGCTCTGTGCTTTTATTGGCAGCAGGAACATAATCAAATTAGCCAAATATGTAAAAAATGAACATGCAAGGATGACGCATTTGTAACATTCTATCAATGACAGTATTTGAATTCTGCAGAAATCTGCAGTTTTCTGCAAGAAATACAGGAATAACAAGTTTCTGGGTTTGCTGAAGTTTGCAAGGTTCGTGGCATTTACAAACTAAAAATAAAACAAACTTGGCTTGGTCGCATGATATGTCTGTCAAATAGACCACTGCTGTCTAAGTGGGTGTTTTTTATTCTAAAGTCTGTTTAAGCAAGACTTGTATATTCTTAAAATCTATGTGTGAGCGGATGGGGGAAGGTTATATTGTACAAATGTATTTACTTGTAAAACTATCTGTATCATCTAATAGTAGAACAGAAGAGAAAATTAGGAAACTTCCATCTGTGAAAGACTATCTCCTCTATCTCCTGTTCATTGTTAGTGTTAGATGAGGACTAACAGCTGTGTCTTTCCTGTCCTCCTCTTCAACTCCATTTCCACACCTCTATTCTCACCCCTCACTTCATTCTTTCTCTCTTACTCCAGTCTCTTCCCATCTTGACAGACAGGTTGGCGTCAGAAGGGTTGTCACGTCAGAGCGCTGTCTACACAACTAATCTCTCTCTCCTTCTCGTTCCACAGCTCTGTTCCAAAACCTAGTAAACCGCCATGCTGTCTACAGCCTACATAGGCAGCTGTTTTCTAAGGCAGCATCATAACCACATGGGAGAGTTGAATGGTTGACTGATTAGCATGTTGCTGATGCTATGATACTCAAAACAAATACATCACACACAAATACTGAGTAAAACAGTCATGTTGTGTTACATAGTTGTTTTGTGTTACATTACTGATACTTGTAATAAATATATGTTCAATACTGACGATCATTGTATGCGTTCAACGTTTCTTTTACTGCAGTGCATTGTGGGATTGAATTGTGGATGCACGCAATGTTACAATAGAATTTAATTAAAACAGGTTACCTAAGGGGCACCATAATTAATTTGCCTACCTTTTTAAAGGCCATTATGTCAGCTATGACGCCACAAAATGTTGCCTTTATAGGCAGCTCACTAGGTTTTGCAACAGAGCTTCTTTTTTCTCACTGGACTCACTCAGGGCTGGAATTTGCTCTGGGGCAGCAGCTGGAGAACAGTTCTTGTGTTTGGGTTTAAAGTAGATTGATCTAAACAGAATGTTGATATTGGATTATATTGCAGCTAACGACCGGCAGGGTGTAAAGTGAACACAAACAGTACAACACTGTAAGGCCACATGAGACCAAAAGAATGCCTGCCCTTGTCCATATGTCAAAACAAATACACCCAAATTCCTTGATTGTACATTATATAAACTTATGAGTACTAGAAATATTTGTAAATACTACAAAGAGAAAGATAATTACAAGCAAAGAGAGTGTAAAGGAAAGGTGGATGGATGGATAGATGGATGGTCCAGATCACCATTAGGTTTAACAGCGCTCCACTAAGGTTTAAACAGTCCTACAGGCACAAAGATTAAACAAAGAGAATTTGTGGTCACCAATATGAAAGTATACTTACAAAGAAGATCACTTTTATATCGCTATTGCTTTAGAAATAAATGAAATTGGGGAGCACAAATGGAAACATTTTAAGTTATCTGCTTCTTGTTTTTTGCTAGGAAAAACTTACAACTCATAAAAATGATAAACTCCAAAGTTTTAAGTGTATATTCTTACTGTACGTCAATGTTTTTTCCTATTAAGGAATCTTAGGAAAAACATCTGTTAGAAAGTTGATGCTTAAGATTATGAGCAATTAAATTTTCCTCCTGTGAGCATCTTGGTGGAAAACAACATTTCATTTACTCTTCTGTCCTCAGACCAATATGAGGTAACACTGGGAAAAACTGAGAAAACAAAAGCAGCTAAAAACTAAAAGCAGCAAGATACACACAGAAATATTACACAAGCAGAAACCAGAAACCTACGAATTACAGAACTTTAGTATGAAAGTAAACCAGCATCCATTTGCAAGACTATGAGAGAGTGTGTCACACACATTAGTGTCACCATCACTGTCTCAGCACTGTATCATTTCTGTGTTATCATTAGCACCATATTAACAGATCATATCCCCCCTCACACATATAGTACGTGAACACACTCTACAGTTCTGATCCGCTTCACATTCTTGTACACACACTCACACACACACAATGAGAATCAGAGATGTCAAATTAGAAGTTGTCCTATATAATACATAAAAATTGTATTTTTGTCCCTTAGACATTCTCAGCACTGCCTCTCAAAGGTCCCGACCTTGTGTGAGCTTTGCTAATGGTGCTAGCATTAATATTCATGTCCGACAGCTTGATGAAATGTACCTTTGCACCGTGAACAGGTGTGCATGTGTGAATAACTCATTTACACCTCTTAATGGGTGTATGGGCATTTGTTCATGAAATGACAGGACTTTGTTATTTGTTTAAATTAGTGGTTTCTGCATACAGCTAAAGAGCAGCACATCATACACATTTGCCAGATGCTTTTATCCACAGCAACTTACAATGGAGCCAACTTCACACTTTTTTAAACAGTTTGGGTGTCGCCTGGTAATCAAACCCATGACCTTGGTGTGGTTAGTGCCATGCGCTTTAGGAAGTACAAACTTTTAAACTTTTATTAATTTCTATATTTATATACAAGAGTGTACCTGTAGCTCAACTGGTAAAGCATTGCGTTAGCAGTGCAAAGGTTGTGGGTTCGATCCCAGGGAATGCAAGTACTGATAAAATGTATACCTTGAATTCACTGTAAGTTGCTTTGGATAAAAGCACCTGCTAAATGAATTAATGTAAATGTAATTTGTTTTAAATAGAGAAAATGATTTTTTTTACAAAGATTAAAAAATGCCTATAATACTGACCTACCATAAACTCAGAAGCTGCAAATATCACATATATAATAAACAGTTTAACTAGAAAATTCCCAAAGGAGATCAACCAATCATAGAAATCACTGCTACCATGGAAATAGAAGTCACAGCACAAATAGTCCAACAACGATTGCCAGGTCTTATAATGCATTGTGAATTACATAATCAAATGCACCTCCTCACACTCCTATATATTTAAATATATATTTATACATACTATATATTATATATTTGCAATAAACTTAAAATGATTATTTTAATACTTTATGAATATCTGTAAGGCAATAGTTCTAATTATAAAGTCATCTCTCATTTAGGTATGCCACAATTCACAATGCTTCATGAGATAAATAAATACTAAATACTTAAATACTTTTAAGTACACAGTCTCACAAAAAACTTTTGAAAACAGAGAGATATAAATATGACTGGAAAAACAATCAAAAAGGAACAAGAGGGGGCAATCTCCTGACATCACAGAAAAAGGGAGGGGTAAAAAAATGGTGCCTGAGTAATCAGTAGTGTTAAGCTCCGCAAAAAGAGAGGCGTTAAGCTGAAATACACACAGACAGAACCAGGGAAATGTTTCTCATGTAACGTAAGTGCTGAGAGATTCTTGAGAACTGCTGTTTGTGAAAGATGAGCTGGAGGCCCAAGACAGCTGGGTATGAGAGCAAACTCTGCGCCAAAATCCTCAGTGAAAATAAAGAGAGTGGGGGAGAGTTTTTACACTCAGATTTGGCCCAGCATGTCTTGGGGAAGAAGGGAGGTTATTTCAGTGATGGCTTAGTTATTTGATCTGACTTCAGCTTTAGCAGAGGACTAACTGTCAGAAGACTTACTGGTTGTTTGTCAACCTAACTGACCAATGCCACTATGACGTGTGTATGTTACAGAAAGCATTACAGAAATAAATGTATGTTTTAAATGAACTGAATTTTCATAGGTCTCTTTCAGAGCAACCCAGCCCAGAAATCGTTTATGACATCACAAACATGACATCACAAACATTAACAAGGACAAAATTACTCTAGATAAATAAATATGGAAACTAGAATAGTACATTTATTTGGTTTATTATTATTGTTTGTAACATTTGATATATTTTGGAATGTTATAGTCTAGAATACTAGACTAATAAATACTTAAGTTCAGTATGGGTTTGGTGACCTGTAGAAGTCAGATATCTGTATTCACTGTCTTGTAGGCAAGTGTTCCCATATAAAGTATGTATTGTGGCAGACCATGGTACAGTGATGGTTATACTTTATGATTATTATATTCATAAACTATGGTTGTTACCGTGGTACTTTTTGCTAGTGTTGTTGAATGTGTAGAAAATATGAAGTGTTTTCCTTCATTCCCAACAACTGAAAAAAATGGACAAGCCATTACATTAAAATCTATTTGACAACAGACACTAAGCAGCTGTATAATCCAACAAAAAAATCTGCCTTTGGATATCAGCATCTATTCAGTATTCAGCGTATAGATCAAATAGAGAGGAGAATGGACACCTAAAACTAGATTAAGACAAGCATTTTAAGCAGAGTTTATAAATAATATATATATAATGTCTAAAGTGTAGAATAAAGGCCCTTTAATGTCATTTAGGTCTGACAAAGTTAAAACATTTTTCATTATATTATTTATATTCTTCACATTTATGATATCAGATTAGATTTTTCTGCTCTGCTGTAATAAAGACTAAAATGTCAGTCTTCTCTGTATTTGCTGTGACAAAGATTTCTTTAAAGTGATAAGTTAGACACCCACCAGACTAATGAATTAATGGTCTGGAGCACTTATGAACCTCTCCTCATCTGTCTATGAGTTAAACTGCTTTCTGCTCCCTCCATTAATAGCATAAAGACTCTTTATACAGCGTCTGATCCAGTCTCTCCTCTACCTTCCCCCTGAGGCCTATTAACATTCCAATCCATTTTACTCTGAAGTTTTTTCATTGGTGCAGGTTATTCATTCCTTAAATATGATTGGCTGGAAAGCAAGAGGAACGTCAACAAAAAAAAAATCACAGCCTGTCAAAGTGATTAAATGCATAGCCCAACCATGACACCAGCACTCAACCAGCTCACACATTCTCTGTCTTTCTTTCCTCTTTGCACAATGCCAAGCAACATCATCTCTGTGACACAAAACGTTTGGAGGGTTTGTCAAGGCCATCTCTCTCTCTCTCTCTCTCTCTCTCTCTTTTACAGTTATGAGAGGAGGGGCAGCTCTCCAGTAAATGAGAGTTTTATGGGTCTTTAGGCAGGAGCTTGTTGTGTTTATAGACAACACACCTCCTTAACCAGCTAAATTTAAGAGTGCTATTTACATACAGATCAGTGTGTGTGTACAGTTCGGTGCTGGAATATGGGGGTCGGTCTCCAGGATCCTCAGACTCTCAAGGGCCTCAAAAGCCTTCACAGCTTCACATTGCCGAT
Organism: Ambastaia sidthimunki; assembly: GCA_036877625.1. Lineage (NCBI taxonomy): Eukaryota > Metazoa > Chordata > Actinopteri > Cypriniformes > Botiidae > Ambastaia > Ambastaia sidthimunki. The sequence continues at coordinate 8,002 of JAZGTK010016409.1, forward strand.
GGAAGCTGCCAGGGCCCTAGGCACATACAATGCAAGCTGATCGCTAGGGCCTCTGGCCCCTTAAGCACATACATAGACATATAATGTTTCCCATACTGCTCTTGTAGCTTCGAGGAGTCTGCCTCCAGAGGTAGTGGGGAGTGACAGGAGTGGAGGGGGACCCTTAAAACACATGCCCAGAGGTTTTGCGGGACCACAATCTGGCCCTAGTGTGGTTTATGCATACAGTAAATGACAATTACAGTATAAAGAGGTTTGGTGTTTTCAGGGCCACACATGGAGTCATGGGGCATGAGGAAAACAACACAAAACAAAACCTGAAAGCTGCCACATCACCTGAAAGATCAGCTTTAAAAACCACTGAGTTTTCATTCCCATTTAAGCAGTCCGCATTCTGAATACCATCAGCCTAGGTTTACAAAGCAAACAATGTTAAAACAAATATCTTTAACCTGTGTGAGTGTGACTGGATCATGTCTTTCACACATATGTTGCTTTACTGTTAGCACCTCACAAGTAGGGTTATTGTTAGCAGATGGCCTTTATTCAAAAAGAAACACACTGACAGCCACAGCACAACTTGTCTCTCTAATCAGCTGTTGAGAGCACACATTACGGTTTCTGTTAGCTACAGAAGTGCAAAGTGTGTTAACATACATTTATTAAAGGAACATCATGCAACAATAATAATTGCTGATAATTAATAATAATAACATGTTGGTTAAAAATATGTGCATGAGTTTATATGTGCAAACCAAACATTAAAACCGTACAGAGAGAAAGATACACAGCTACTGTAGCAAGTAAAATAAAAAACACGAGAGAAAGAGAGACCTGTACTGGATGTATTTTTTTCATTTTGTCCCACATGACTTGCCTCCTCATCAGTGGTGTGGCGGAATAGCTTCTCACTGCTCACCTCATTACCGTCTGTACACATGACATAGACTTTCTCTCTCTTTCTTCTCCCTCAGGGTGGATGCCTAAATGACAGCTATTAGCCAAACACAGGGCTATTTGTTTTCATATTTCCTGGCCCTGGTGCTGTCTGACACGATTCCTTTGTGCCTGCAGTGTTACATTCACTGTGTGTGTGTGTGATGACTGATGGGGCGGCAGGCAGAGCTGGTTTTGCTTGACTGCTAAACTGGGGCATTTGTGGAGGTGGGGGGCACAGGATACTGATCTTACCCATTCGTCATATAAAGAGAGACAATTTATTTATTCAATTTTTAAGAAATATTGTATTTCTTACAATCAAACCAATAAAAGTCTTTGATTTTGAAATGAAATGTTAGTTGGTTATATCCTTGGAGACAGATGTACATGGAGATTTATACAGGATAGGACTGGAATGACACATTTAATGACGTCATACCATTATTTTGAAAATGTAATGCATTGTTTACCAAATTTAATAATCAATTATCATTACTAAAATAATACCCAATGTATTACAGAGGCCACTTTACATTATATGCATGCTCTCACTACAGACGCTGAGAATGCTGTGTTGAGGAAACAAGGGCACACTTTAAATTAAAACCATTCATACTTAATTTACTTATATTAAGATAAGTAAAGATAAGGACTTCTGTGTCAATATCCACATATAACCATTTGATGAAGTTTGTACTGAATCTAGATACCACAGGACATGTATCTTAGAAGTGTCACAGAGTTCACACACTTACACAGGTACAAAACCACACATGCTGATGCAGACATGTACAAACACAAAGACTCACACTCACACTCACACACACACACACACACACACACACTAACTTATACACATTCATGTTCAGTAAATTGATCCAGTGTACAGTAAACATTAGAGCCTCTCTGAGTGAATGTTTGACCTCTGTGGGTCTATCGGGGGTCACATGACTAATGTAGCCTGTCGTTTCCTTCTCTTCTTTGTGTTTGTAGTGTTATGAGTGTAATCAGAGCTGCAACATTAAACAGAAGCCTAAATAAAGAGCCGTCAGGTTTATTACATCAGTTAAAGAGAGAGAGATGGGACACCAGAGGCAGCCACACACTGTCTCTCTCGATCTCTCTCATTAAATAACCAGCACTCTCTCTTTCATTCTGCTTATGCCTCTTTCACTTACAGTGTGTCATATCCGTCCCATGCAAGTGTGTGTAAGCAAGCAGGTGTGTGTTAATGTATAGCATCTGCTTGTGAGTGTTTGAGTTGGTGGTCTTCCTCAGGGGCTAAAGTCTGGCAGAGGTTACATAACATCACATACAGTACCGGTAAGCACAAACATACAACAGAATCAATCTGCATGAAGCAATTTTGCACATGTTTAGCAAAAGAAGACAAACTGCAGGCTACACAAAACAGATGACTGACACACAACGGCACGTCTCAGTGTAACCATGACTGTTAAATGTGAGCATGTGACCGGATCAATCATGTACAACAAGCCCCACATTGTTTAGTGTGTGCGTGTGTGTGTGCGTGTTCAAAGCATTTGGTATGTGCTGTCATGAGTCAGTGTGTGTGAAATGCATTTGACATGATTTGTCTAATACTACTTTGTTTCATCATTCATAAAACCTGTTAAAGAAGTTCAGAAATCTGTGCTAATCTACACAAACACACACACACACACACACACACAAGATAGGGAATGTTGATTAAAGAGCTAAAATAAACACACACCTATGCTTCACAAGCATTAGTATTCAGGTCTAACCCTCCCCTCCCCAGTGCATGCCTCAGCTATGGCTGCAGGTAACAGTTTTATGAAAGCAAAGGACGAGAGTAAGAGGGAGAGAGAGGGAAAGAGAGGGAAAGAGAGGGAGAAAAATGCTTGCCTCTTTCTCTCGCAGAGAGAGAGAACAGATTAATCCTGTGATTTCAACTGCCTGTATCTGCTCAATAAGGGAAATTACGGCTGGCACAAGGCTCCATTTTCATTAGAGTCCAGACTACATATATATTCAGTCTCTAATTGAGGCCAGGGCCCTCCTGCTCTGTAATCGGGCCCTCCATAACTGTCTGTTTAGTGCTTTCTGCTCCTTTCCCTGCGTTTTAATGATTTCGGTGTGTAGCGGCCCATGGTTATTTAACGGATCACTTCCTGCTTGGGCTGCCTGTTCATTCCAAACAAAGTTTGGTGGAATGGAGACAATTTATCACTTCTGGATTCAGGTTTTAGAGATTGAAAAAAGGAAAGAAAAGGAGAGAATATTAGACCTAGGTCATTTTTTTACATTTTGATTAGGATTTTGATACCAGGGCATTGTGTTGATGCTTATATGAATTGTTTAATTGAAGATAAACCCTCATTATATATGGTCACACAAAAAACACAAATCACATATACATGACAGTTTAAGCTACAGAAATGTAGCTGTGTGTTTAAAGATTCTCTGTGTATGGATGACAGTCACAAATATCCAAGCTAACTTGGATTTTAGGCTGTAAGAATGTTTCCCTAATGTTTCCATTAAGAAACAAAAATGTTTGATCAATCTTTGATTGTTCCAAATGCCAAATGTCTAGTATTTCAGACGTTTTTGCTTTATTATAAGAAAGTTGTTCAAACATTTTAATTCTGTAACTTTCCGTTCCACTAACAACTTACTATGTCACTGCAAGAATGTGTTATGATAACTTTTAGAGAACATTTGCCAATGTTCTGAAAACCTTCCCTCTTAGCTGGGATGACAGCATGATTAAAGCAGAACTCAATGTCAATGACTCAGTCAATGATACTCAGGACTGACGAACGAGACTGATAAACATCACGTCATCGCATCCAATCAAACACTCCGCTGTAGCAAACAGCACGCAGGCCAAGACATCTCAAAGCCTCCTGTCAACCACTACAGTAAAAAAAGGTTCTCTTCAGTGTGATTGGGTTTCTGTGACCTTACATAAACAAATTACTTTTGCTAACGGATAAGTATAAGAGACAATTGCCAGGCACCTCATGGGGGGGGCAGAGTTATACCACCATTACATCCTGCAGAGAAGATGCTTCTCATTGACCCAGAGACTGACTCAAATCACTGGAAACCTTCTGTTTACCCTCAATCTCATTTGTGTGGTATGCAAGTGATCATAAATCCCTTTGCATCCCTTCCAGCAGATACAAATGACATGTGTGAACACATGTAATTGTGTACACATGGCATGACCATGGCAGGACTTTTGCATAATGCTGTAGTTTTATTTCATAAGTTGCTAAACATGTTATGCTTTGTTCCTGGATCAAACCTGAGGTCAAAGGTCATATTAACCTGATTTAAACACATTTAAAGCAATCCTCTGATGAGTTGCTTAAATTTATATACTGACATATCCTCAGCTCAAAAGTGCAAGATATACTGTAAAAGACTATTATAAAACATGCAAATTAATCTAAAAGTAAGCTTTTAGGTAAAGCTTTAAAACTTTACAGTAACTGCAGGGACAACACAGGGATGAGTCTCAGGTTAAGTGGTTTGCTTAAGGGCATGTTGCTGATAAGGAAGCTCACAGGCTCACATATCAACCTATCTGTTGATATGAAGATGGGTCTGTGTGTGTGTTTGTGTGTGAAGTATATGGGGATGTTAGACATCCATTCTGGTCAAAGATGTAAACCATACAGCAGCCGGGCGCAGTAGGGTGCAGATTCTCTGGCATGTGTGGAGACAGGAGGCTGAGGGATTGGTTGCCACGGAGATTCTGACACTTTGGACCCCACTCCCTGCTGCCCTCAGTTTAGCCTTGACAAGGCAGAG
>JAZGTK010016410.1:0-12747 GCA_036877625.1 Ambastaia sidthimunki
TTTAGAATGTCTATTTTAAAATGGTCTAAATCTTATCGAAAACAAATATTCTCAGTTTATGTAATCCGTATGAAAACAAGGAGAAGTACAATCTTTCCAGTCTCACTTCATTACCTGTAATTAGCATGGTAATAAGTTTCGGTTTCGCACATTCAGTTTCGTTTTCGGTTTTTGAGTCACGGATCGGACCTTTTGCTTTCGGAAACCAAATTACACTTGTCTCCTCCCCTTTTTTGCTGATCCGAAAAATGGTCTGATCCGTGACTCAAAAACCGTAATGTGATCCGAACCGTGAGTTTTGTGATCCGTTGCACCACTAGTAGTGGTGCATTCTTTATTAACCTTCTGTGAAACTGAAAGGTAATAAGTGGCTCTAATCATCCAATACAGCTAAATCACTACATCTGAAGTAGCTAGACTATAAGGACTGCAAGGCAATAACAATGCAAATTGTACTCCAGTCAGAGTAGCAGACAATTATTCAACAAACTCAATCCAAAGCAATATGTAACATTTACACTGACAATTGTGGACATCACAGAAGAAACTGTCTAACATCACAAATATATCTCATTTGTGCTGTGCTGTCAGTTTACAGTATGGGCAAACTACTATAACTTGACGAAGCATGGATGTCAGCCAACATTACTACATCTGTTTACAAAGTCACATATGACATGTCCAGAGTTCTTGTCCACACTTGTTTTCTGCCAGCATTGAGAATCTAACCTGCAACCTTTGGGTTACAAGTTTGACTTTATAACCATTAGGCCACGAGTGCCCACGCCTCATATAATCAAAACCAGAAGTTTAATACCAATAATCAATACCTTCAGAACTTCTTTAGAAATTACCCTGGTCACATGGAGGACATAAGATATCTGTTTTTAAACATGCATTTCAACAACAGGATACGTATACCACTCAAGAAAGTAAAAAGCTGGTCATGTAACTTAGACATACATGTGTAGTTTGTACTGTTACAAAGTCTAAGACGACAAGTAAATGAACAAAATCGGATGATCCACATTATTCCACAATAATTTGAGAATGTTTCACTTTCAGCAGCATCTTGTATTAATGGAATGGAAATCTGAAATCTTGGTCAATACTACATTTGATTAGAAAAAAATGTTGTTTTTTTATTAGAAATAAATTAAGCATTTCAAAACTGCCTTTTAAAAACTTTTTAGGTTTAATTTTTATTATGAATGCTAGTTTTTCAATGTGGACTTATGAAACACCATTGCACATTACTCCAGCCCTTAGCAGACACACCTTTGTGTGTCAACATCTGCTTCCGCTGCTTCTCCAACTCCATGCTTTCAATTGTATTCAGGTTGTATATTAATAATTGCATTATGGTTGTGACTCAAAAATGGGCAGCAAAGGTAATACAAACTCGGAGTAACAGAAGAAAATAACTACTGTTCAGAAATGTTGATTTTGCATAAAAACCAATGGCTTACATTTTTACTAATAGTCAAGAAACTTTAATGTTGGGTACGAACATTAAGCTCCGCCCTGACCTCGCATTCCCGAGATTTCTCGCGACGCACTCACCTGCGTCTTTACATACCTTCTTAGTTAACCCCCCACCCCCCAAAGACACTTTCACACTCACAAATACTTGTTCTTTGACAGTGAGAGGTGCAGACCAGACCGAGGCAAAGAACGTAGTATGGAGGCTCCTACTTAAAGCGTACAAGCTAAAGCAGTCACAAGACGTAGATTAAGATAGTATTAACTTAAGATCCTCAATAACTTGAAACTCCTCCGCATGCATTTACGTCCCTCCTAAATAATACAAGATCCATATAAAAAACAAATTGCAGTTTGTGCTCGACTTAAACTCCACTCATGACCATAACAAATTCGAACTTAAAATGTTAACGCGCATAGTTTTAATTAAGTTAAACAATTTGCTCTGTTTACCTTTCGGAGGACTTGTTTTATTGTAGACGACGTGTTCAAGTATCAATCCTCATAAATTTAAGATAGTCCTCACTTTTCGGAGATTTTTAGTCCCACGACGCTTTGCCATACTCCAGCAGAGCTACATAAATCTCCACCCCGCGTGCACTGCGCTCCGGACAAGCCGAGTACGTATGACGTCAACGTCAGTGTAATCTAAACCCTGCACTCCATTGGCCGACAGAGAGTGAAGCAGGCACTTGATTTGAAGGTTGAGTTGCTGAATTGACCAATAAAAGAGGAGGAAACAGTTTCCGTGGTTACATAGTATACACAAGTACAATTTTTGTAACAGGTAATTGCTTCTTTTAATATGATTATATTCTGTGCTGCTGTTTTAATTTTGTTCTAATGTGTCGTTTATAAGTTTACAGTTGTTACAATTGGATTTAAAGAAGTTAAGAAGATTTGATTATATGTTTAAATAGTCTTAAAACAAACAAAAACAATGTAGAAAATGAAAAGTAATGATATTATAACAAATGTCGACCGAAATCCTTATATCTTGTAGAAGACCTGTAGAGAGAGCTGTAAATAGTGATCACACAGTAATGGTCATAATTGTATTAAACTGCATCTGAACGCTCAAAGTATGTTTATCATGTTCACAGGTAACTTGTATCTCTGTTTGGGAGATACAACTTATAACTACTTTATAACTACTATACTGTAAGCACACATAGACAGAAGACATGTATCTGAGCTCACATGGCAGTATCAGTGTGTACTTTCACATGGACACTAGAATGCCCATTTGCCAATAAATAAATAAACACACAAAACTGGTGTTTGCATAAATACACTTGTTGTGTAACTACATACATGCCTACCCCAACACCTGTATATATATATGCTGTTAACATAACAAGCGATTATCAGCAATTATCAAGTAATTGGGATGCAGTTGTGGCCTACTGGTTAGTGAGTCTGGCTTGTAATCAGTAGGTTGCTGATTTGATTCCAGCACCGGCAGGTAGCAACTGAAGTGCCCTTGAGCAAGGCATCTAACCCCCGATTGCTTCCCGGATGCTGCAGTGATAGCTGCCCACTGCTTGTAATCAGCAGTGTGTGGGTGTTCACAACTTGCAGTGTGTGTTCACTCCTCAGTAAGGATGGGTTAAATGCAGAGGTCACATTTCGGTTATGGGTAACCATAACTGACAAAAACATGTCACTTTCACTTGTGGCCACACTCCATTTTTGAAATGGCCTTTGCATAGCTTTTCAAATGAGTAAGTTAAACTTTTTTTTATAATTATTGACCTAGGAAGTCCAGAGAATTCCACTGCACTTTATTGAGGTTAGGGAAAAAATCTAGAAAAAAAACTAGATGGCAAAGTAGGTTTTTCAAATAACCTAAAATATTTAAACATCTCCCTGGTGCCAGATTTCTTTCAAAATTCTTACAGACCATGGGGTCATAAGTCAAACATGCCCACCAAACTTTATTTTGAAAGGTCATAACCTTTGGCCTGTTCTTCGTATGTCGCTAACTCAGTTAGCTGGATTTGATTGAGTGTTCTTGTTCTGATTTGATTAGGATTTCTTGTTCTGTCACACTTCAGCCATTGCGGACAACCAATAGCAGTGTTGCTGATCATTGTTTCTACTATTGACACATAGCCCCTTTTAAACCAGTGCATGAACGTGCAACGATCTCAGATAACTCAATCCAGCCATATTAATCATCAACAACAGGTGTGTTAAAAGAACTGAGTTAGCCAGATAATGATTAGCGGGATCATATCATCTCAGATGTGTCTTTTGATCTCGGATGTAATAAGCGACGTACGAAGAATGGTCCCCATATGTCATTCCCTTCCAGACTAACCATGTAACCAAAAAGTGGCCTGCCCACATAGAATATTTTGGAATCCTGTCGCTAACGTGAATAAAAAACTTTTTTTAGTAATTATTTACATTCAGACTCCAGAGAATCTTACATAGGTTTCGCAAAAAAAAAAAAATGCTGGGAAAACATTCATGGGGGAAATAAAAATGGAGATTCTTGTTGTGTTTTTCTTAAGCCAGTTGTAGATCCAACAAATGGGTGATTATGATTAACGATTGCTGTAGCGCCACCTATTGGCCAGTTTGAGTGAGTCTTTGGGTCTAAGTAGTTTTGTGGAGTACTACCATCTGACTAAGGTTCATGTCTCTAGCCCGTACGATTTTGCAATTGTGTCATAGAACCACCTATTGCCAAAATTGCATGCTTCTTTAGTATAACAAGACACATGAGCTTCATGATCGTCTGATATTTTGTTGATTGACTTATTAGTACACTTAGCCATTTCCCAGTATTGAAACTACCCTGTTATACCTTTCCAAATGTGAAAGTTTAGCAATAATTTGATAATTATTGATCTAGAGTGTCCAGGGAATTGTACTGCACTGGTTTTATTGAGTTTGAGTGAAAAACATAGGACAAAAGTGATACTCTGAGTCAAAAAAGCCCACCCACATGTGTCTACAATGTTCTAATGCTGAAATATAGCATATTCATTTTATAACATGGTTGCTAGGGTATAGTAAATTCTCATGTCTCTGATGTTCTGGTGCTGAGATATAGCTTGGTTGGTTGCTAGGGTACTCTAAATAGTTGCTAGGGCATGGTTGGACTGTTTTCATGGTAATAATTAAAGACTACTTGCCAGTCTGAGTCAAAAGAGGCCACCCACTTGTCTCTACAATGTTCAATGTTCTGATGCCTGTCACCTTTTTAAATGGAAATTAAAGGAGTGGTTGCCAGGTTAAAGTAACTGGTTTCTAGGGTGTGGCTATACAATTGTAATGTCACCATAATGTTGTTGCTGTTTGCTACAACCGCCATGTCTCTACACCCCTATGTCTCTACAGCATTTTGATGCGGAGCTATGTCGTCACAGAATTCAGCCTAAGTTTTTAAGCCCACTTTTCCGTATGCTCTAAAATAATTGTACACCTGATCACTTATAAAAGTCATAGCACACCTCTCCTTAATAAGCTGTTTGCCGATTTAACTCCTCATTCATGGGTCTATGACAAATCATGCTGGACGAGTTAGAAAAAGAAGAATTTAATTCAATTTAGTTTTATTTATATAGAGCTTTTTACAATGTTACATTGCTTTAAAGCAGCTTTACACAAAATACTTAGATAAATTAGGAAATCAATAAACAAATTGTAAATAAATAAATAAAAATTCTACACAATATATGGTATTATTGCAAATATTTTGTGCAATTCTTATTGGACAAGAATATGAAGGATTTGCAATAACACCATGAAATACACACAATACACACAAAACAAAATAATACAAGCAATATAATATGTTAGAATAATTACATTGATTGATTACAGAATCCTAAGCTAAGTATGTCAGCAGTCTTCCAGTAAGCAAGTCAATTGTCACGTGTGTATGTGAATGGAAGGAGCAATACAATGTAGAATTCACGCAGAGGTATTTAATAGACATAATCCACAGGACAGGGAAAACAGGCAGGAACAAACATACAGCAAAACTAACATTAATCTCGGAACCTCTGACACAGAATTAAAAACAGGACACTTGATTGATAAAAAGACACTAATGGAACACAGACAGGTGAAAGCGATTAAACAAAGCAAGAACAGGAAAACCAAATATGGGCATACAAGAGGGAGAAACCAAATAGACAGTCCAACAGGGGTGTGACAGTACTCCCCCCTCCCGGAAGGTGCGACCTCGCGCCATAGAAAAATGGGTGGACAGAGGGGACTTAGGTGGCAGACAAAGGAGTGGATGTGGGATGGAAAACAAAAAAAGTCCTTGTCGGGAGTGGCTTCGGCGGAGGCCGGACTCCCAGGAGGAGGACAAACAACAGATTCCAGGGTGGTGACGATGGAGGGAGGAGCCATGGAAGAGACAGGAGGGATCCAGAGCAGGAGGGAACAGGTGAGACCCAGGCCACAGCCATGATGGTGGCCCACAGAAGAGCCGACAAGGGGAGGAGCCACGGAGGAGGAAGAGCTGACAGGTCCTGGGGGCCGACCAATGGAGGCGGAGCAGGTGGACGTGGAGCCCGAGGCGGAGACAGAGAGTCGATGAGCCCAGGTGACAACGAGGCTCCAGAGGGCAGAGGCAGAGCAGATGTCACCGGCAACCGAGGCAAAGGCAGGGATCTGGAAGGACGCGGTGGAGCCGGTGAGATAGAGGACTGAGGTGGAGCTGGAGGGATGGAGGAGCCTGACAGAGCCGGTGGGATGGAGGGATGAGGCGCAGCTGGAGGAGTGGAATCCTGAGGCGGCGGATGGTCGATGAAAGACCAAGGCGGAGGCGGAGGGACGAGGAAGCCTGGTGGGGCTAGTGGACTGATAGGCCAGGGTGGAGACGAGGGAGCTTGGTGGCATGGCGGAGCCGCAGGGTCGGAGGGCCGAGGCTGAGTCCAGGATTCAAAGGCTGAAGGTGAAGATGAGGGATCCTCCAGCCACGATGCCGCTGGAAGCTGGCATTTCTGCGGCTCAACCACTGCACACATGGTGGGCTGAGGGTGAGCACAAGGGCTGTCAGCTGACAGCGGTGGTGTGACTGATACAGCAGGGCAGGTAGAATCAGGCAAGAGAGGGAGGGTGGGAAATCTTGACCTGGCATAATGATATTTATCAGAATAAAAGTCTATTAGATCCAGTGCTGGCTCATCCTCAGTGCTTGTGCAGTGGACGGAGCCTCCCTTGTCATCCGTAGCGAACTCTGATGCCAACTCATGCACCTGGTCTGGTGCTGGCTCAGGCTCTGAGGCAATCCTCAGATCTGTCTCTCTTTTCCGCGATGGCTCGTTGGTCGCCTAGGGCTTGAGCTCTCCGTCAGCGGTGGGCTCGGGCTGTGGCTCTCGATGGTCATCGCGATCCGCAGGACGCCAGCACCCACTCTATATAGGAAAGCAGGCTTTCTGGAGGACCGTCCCCAGACAGCTTCGCTTTGCTGGCCTCATTGAGTCCAGCATAGTAGAAGCTGCAAAGGCTGTCATCCTGGAAGGGCGAATATTCCGACAGGAACACAAAGTTGTCTGTGTGGTCCTCGAGAGAGTCTTCCCCCTGCTTCAGCAGGAGGAGGAGAACAGACAGGTCCTCCATGATGAGGTAAACAGACACAGGGCAAAAAACTAGAAAAATAAATGCGGGGTTTAAAACGCCGCTTACTGTTATGAGGTTCCGGTATTCTGTCACGTGTGCACATAAATGGAAGGAGCAATACAATGTAGAAATCACACAGAAGTATTTAATAGATATAATTCACAGGACAGGGAAAACAGGCAGGAACAAACGTACACCAAAACTAACATTAATCTCGGAACCTCGGACACAGAATTGAAAACAACTTATAAAAGGACACTAATGGAACACAGACAGGTGAAGGCGATTAAACAAAACAAGAAAAGGATAAACAGATATGGGCATACAAGAGGGAGAAACTAAACAGACAGTCCAACAGGGGTGTGAGCACCAACAGGGCGACAGTGGCAAGGAACCAAAACTCCAGTGATGTATAGCAGGAGAAAAAACCTTGGGAGAAACCAGGCTTAGCTGAGAGGGCCAGTTTTCCTCTGGCACATTAAAGCTGCATTTTGTAACTTTGCTGGATATAAACATAGTGCTGGTAGTAGCGATTTATAATTAGATTGATTTAAAACTATTGAGTCTGATTTTGTAAAACACTAAGAAATGTTACAAACAGAGGCGGCAGAATGTTACCAATTGCAGCTACAACATCTCACTGCTGTGACAAATCATGGAACAAATATGGAATTAAGCTAATCTAGGGGTTGGTAAGTATGTTAATAGTCCATTAAAGTCCATCATAGACCCATTGATCCGTCACTGGTCATCCCATCCTGTCTCCGCCACCATCCAGCCCCGACACAGCTGGCTACAGGACCTTGGGGAAATAAAAGATAGACAGATCTGTTCTTGTAAAGTGGCAAAGTGCCATGTATTTGTCAGTTATGGTTACCCATAACCGAAATGTAACCTCTGCATTTAACCCATCCTTTGTGAGGAGTGAACACGCACTGCAAGTCGTGAACACACACACACCCAGAGCAGTGGGCAGCTATCCCTGCAGTGCTCGGGGAGCAATCGGGGGTTAGGTGCCTTGCTCAGTGCATTTCAGTTGCTACCTGCCGGCACTGGATTTTATCCAGCCAACACTGGGTAAACTGTTCCAGAGTTTGGGTGCCAAATATGAAAAAGATCTACCACCTGCACTTGATTTTGAGATTTTTGGTATGATCAGCTGGTGGTGAGAGGAGCTCACTCAAGTACTGAGGAGCTAGACCATTCAGCGCCTTGAAGGTGATTAACAGAATTAAAGTTGAAAGTTTATACAGTATTTAATAGGTAGCCAGTGCAGTCTTGACAGAACCGGGCTAATGTGGTCATACTTGTACCTGCTGGTAAGGACTCTGGCTGCTGCATTTTGGACTATTTGGAGTTTTTGAATTAAACCTGCAGGACAGCCACCTAATAAGGCATTGCAATAATCAAGCCTTGATGTCATGAATGCATGAATTAATTTTTCTGTGTTTAACATAGAGAGCATGTGTCGTAGTTTTGATATATTTTTAAGGTAAAAATATAGTTTTACAGATATGCGAAATGTGGTTTTCAAAAGACAAATTGCTATCGAAAAGGACACCCAAATTCTTAGCTGATGTAGCAGGCTTTATAGAGCATTCATCAAGGCTAAAACAGTACTCTAGGTTGTTCTGTGTGGAAGATTTTGGTGCAATAACTAACTTCTGTTTTGTCTGAATTTAATAGTAGAAAGTTGCTAGTCATCCAGGTTTTAATATTGACTATACATTCTGTTAGTTTGATGAAGTTATTTGTCTTATTCGGCCTTGAAGAAATATACAGCTGGGTATCATCAGCATAACAATAAAAATTAACTCCATGACTCCTAATAATTGCTCCCACAGGTAGCATGTACAGGGTGAACAGTAAGCACTGAACCCAATAACGACTAGATTCTATGTAGACTCAATGTAGGATAAGAAGGCCTAAGTGTCAGGGTTCAGACTGACAGGGGACTCGAACTCAGGTCTCTAGCATGGGTGACGAACGCACTGACGCCACCAGAGGAGGGGGGCGGAACCCAATAATAAGATGTTTGGAGGAGTGAGTAGAGGGATGAGTATTTATTAAATAAAGTAAGAACTAAACTAGAATTACAAAAAAACACGAAAAGGAAACAGTTGAAAACAAAACAGTTGAAAACAAAACCACAGGAAAATATCTCCCAGAAACAAACTAAGGCAAAAACTACACTTACAGACAGAATAACCAAAACGGCGGGCAAACAGACTAAACATACACAAGACTCGACAAGACTGGACTAGGCAAGAACATGGAAAAGTAACCGGAGTATACATACATCAGATGTGTAGCGAAAAAATAACAAGGAGTATACAAACATCAATGTTCTTAAATAATCCAGACAATCAGTCAGCGCACAGCAGACAAAACTTAATCAATAATGAAGGAAAAAACAACCCAAAGCAGACCAACCCTGTCCCCTAGAGGTCAAACAGAACAAAACAGGATGAAGGCTGGGGCGAGTCGTGACACTACGAACACTAAAGAACACTAAGAACACGTGACACTAAAATTCCATCTGATTCCTCAGAACAATCTCCACATGTCTGTGGTTCAAACAGTGCAGCATAACTTACACATTAAAGGTTAATAACTGTAACTACAATATGAGCAATACTGGATAGGTACATTTTCTGAAGTGTGAGTGGTGCTTGCTGTGGAAAAACCCAGGCCAGATTATTGTTAACATATTGTTAACTATGTTAACATGTTCTAAAATGATGTTAGAATTATTTAACATGATGCTAATTTGATTTAGCATGATGTTACCATGTTTTAACATGAAGTTATGATGGTAACATGACTTAGCATAATGCTAACATGATTTAGCATAACTTAGCATGTTGCTAGCATGACTTGGCATGACATAACATGATGCTAGCATGACTTAGACTTATATAATAAAATAATCCTTTCTCGCTTTCTCACTTGCCTTAGGGTGTGTTCTGTGATATTTTTAAGCGCAATACCTTACCACTTATAGCACACAAATGTGCTTATGAAGGATTTCTATATTTAAGATCACTTTGCATACATTTTTACTTTTTTGTCATGACTGAGAAAATATTTTTAACAGTTCTCCTCCGGCATGTTAAAGCTGCAATTTCTAACTTTCTTGGAGATAAACAGAGAGCTTATAATAAAGATTTATAATTATATCGATTTAAAACAGTTGGGTCTAATTTTGTGACAAAAGTAGATTTAGTAGATTTATTTTAGATTTTAAGTTATTGTTACTGTTTTTATTTAGAATAGAATATATAGAATAGAATGTTGTGTTTTTTTTTTCAAATGTTTTGTTGGCTGTGTTGAATAGGTGGAAAGGTGATATGTATGATGTGCAAGGGTGGTAGGAATACACAGATGGTGGTGACCACTTTGGTCTTTGCACTTCAATGCAAAAAAGCATTAACAAAATGTGAAGAGGAGTGTGGCGGAGATCAGTTTAATGTTGCCAGAGCAAGTGTATGCTTTAGAGCTGTGGAAAGGTAATAATGGAAAGGTAAACAAACTAAAGACTTTGAGTAGAAAACTATAATTTGATGCTAGTGGAAAGGTTATGTGTTTTAAAAAAAGTAAGTGTTTTAAAGCTGAAAGTGTAGTTCGCCAGACAGGGGCATAGCCAGTTGACGGACCCAGTTAGTACAGAAATATTTTATTAAACAATTGTTATTTCATTTAGAATGCCAAGCATTGTAGTAAAACCCCCTGCAATTCTCTTGCTGGGGTATGTTGTTGGTTGGGCCAAGGGACTGGCAGTAGCGTTTGATGAAGGAGTGATGATGGGTGGCTGAATTGATTGTTCCGGTTGGGTGAGTTGATCCGCTTGCGAGCGAGCAGAGACACCAATCTACATATTCCTTAGAGTGGTCAGGTCTTCTGTCACACAATCAGAGGAGAAGACCAGACACTGAACTGTTTATGTGGAGGTCTTTGATTAGAGGCAGCAGTGTGTACAATTATTTTAGTGCTTGATAGGGGAAATGACTTGTTGGGAGAGAGGGGAAAATGTTATTTTTTTTTAATTCACACTTGTGTCAGGTATTCGTAAAAAAGTTTTTTTTAGATTAGATTAGATTAGATTAAACTTTATTGTAATTACACATGTACAAGTACAGGGCAATGAAATGCAGTCTGTTTCGTTGCAGTCTGTTTTGCCGTCTGTTTTTTTGCTGTTTCTTGAATATAGTGAATGCAGCAGACCGAACAGAGTTTGGAAGATCATTCCACCAACAAGGGATAGTGAAGATGAACCTGCAAGCAAATGATTGTGTGCTCTTTAAAGAGGTTATTACAAGGCAACATTTATTTACTGACCATAGAGATCTTTAACAATTTAACTTTTTGAACAATTTACAAAAACTTAAATTGTTTATTAAAAAGTTAAATGTCAGTCAGCAAGCCAACAGGGTGACAGTGGCAAGGAACCAAAACTCCAATGATGTATAGATGAAGAAAAAACCTTGGAAGAAACCACCCTTAAGTTCTCTTCTGGCATGTTAAAGCTGCAATTTTTAACTTTCCTGGATATATAAACGAAAAGCTGATGTTGTATGTTGTTTTCTCCAGAAATGGGGCAGCCCTTACTTTGCTGGTGTGAATTCAATGGGGTTTAAGATCTGTCAGAACACTTGTCCAGGTTACGGCAATGACTGTGGCAGGACCCAGGTACCTCGGTTCTCTAACTTTCACCGGTTTTAGGGTCTGTATCAAGACCCGCTGGTTTGGCACAAAGTTGGCTTAAGTTGGTTTATCTGTGGAAAGAGGAATAGTTAGTGACATCTCCATGAACAGAATTTAATTTGTCAAAAAAGGCAGCCACGTAATCTGCCACAACAACATCCATGTCTCCTGTGGGAGGAGCGTGCGTGCTGTCTCTGACAAGGGGGATATGTTAAAATGGTGCATCAGAACGTGGTAATGATGCATTTCATGATTATCCAGTTTAATTGGATAATGTAGATTTGTCTTTGCACATGTTGGACAAGAATCAAGTGTGAATCCTTTCTCTCACTTTTGCTATACAGTTTATTAATAGTTTGAAGTGAAATATGATTGATAGTTTTAATTACTTGAAATGAAATACCATGATGTGGTATTAGAGCAAGCTCTTTGGTAATGCAATTGTTATTATACCATCTTTACCAGGTTAACATTAATTTTTAGCCCAATGTTGTTAATCACCAGAATGTGGTGTTGCATGATACAGTACATACTGGCTTTGAGTATCTTTTGCTGCAGCATCTTTGGCCACATTATTGACACATCATTAAGCAGTTTTCTGCAGCAGTTTTGTCATCAAAACTTACATGTCCAGCTAGTTTTACAATGGCTAGTTGTTTAGGCATTTGCGTATCTTTAATGAATTCTGCAATTAATTTGAGATTTGTTTACCATCTGCAGTTTTGAAATTTCTTTTTATGTTCTTGCTAAATTATGCACAACACCATGTGCATATTTAGAATCAGAATTCTGATTAGAAATACCATGTGTGAAGGCTGGTACTTCTAGAGAGTAACATATTCAGCCTGCCTACTAAAAGAGTATGTACTTCTGAAACTATGCATCTCAGAATTAATAAATAAATGAATAAGAGAGAGAGAGATTATTATTATTATTATTCTTTTTCTTTTTGTTAATATATTTGTGCACTAT
>JAZGTK010016411.1:0-12746 GCA_036877625.1 Ambastaia sidthimunki
ATACAACAGCGACAATACTCACCTAAAGCGACAACAGCGACAATATACATCTGCAAGCAGCAATTATGGGGGCACAAAGGAAAATATATGCTGACATGTCTGATGATGAATTTTTGAAAATCCGTATAAAAACAGGTTAAAGCACTTAAACAATAAAACTGCTTATAACCCTAGTTATATTTTTTATATTTATATAATTTGTATGAGGTGAACAAGATGTGCTAGTGATGACACATAACCAGTTGTGTCAAAACACTAAAGTTTTGTGAAGATACAGCCTTAAGTTTTATTGGTGTGTTGGTGCAGTATACGGGAACCATCTGATTAAAATTACCTTTTTGTTACAAGTGTCTCTAATTGCTATATAATACATTTTGTACAGATGATAATAATGATAATAATAATAATAATAATAATAATATAATAAAGTCTACTTAGCCCCATATTAGTATATAGGTTAACATTGTAAAGTGACATGTATTTGTCAGTTATGGTTACCCATAACTAAAATGTGATCTCTGCATTTAACCCATCCTTCATGAGGAGTGAACACACACTGCAAGTCGTGAACACACACACACACCCGGAGCAGTGGGCAGATATTCCTGCAGCGCCCGGGGAGCAATCAGGGGTTAGCTTAGGTTAGGGGGTTAACTTTTTGTTGTGTCTCTTGATACTACATACCAAACTGTGTGCAAATTAAATAAACGCCAATTTAGGAAGAGGAAGAATTTGAAAAAGTAGGTTTCAAGTAGGTTTTCAGTTCAGAGTATTAATGCAAGTGAAACTTTAAACTGTTGGTGGCACTGGAGGGTTTGAAATGGAAAAAAAAATTTGGTCTATTAACATTTCAGACTGTCCTCTATCTGTGTGCCAAATTTGACCAATTTTTACTATATGGTTCTATGGGTTGCCATAGACTTGAGCTGAATAATATTAATAATAATAAATATAGCTGCGAGTAGCAATTACAGGGTCAGTCCGTCAACAGTAGAAGGAGAAATATTTGTGGACATGATAATGAGATAAAGAAAAGAAGTTAAAGAAAACAAGCAAAACCCATTACAACACAATAAAACAGTATATAATTTTTAACCAATAGGTGGCGCTGCCACCAAATTATTTTTATGATTTTTTTAAGCTTCATGCAAATCGGAAAAAAGCTGTGGAAGAAGTTTGAAAAAATGGTTTCCGATATAATTCAAAATGGTGGACAGGAAGTAGCTTTGACTAGGACAAAGTTGTTATCTTAGGATTCTGCATGCCCCAAAGAATCTAAAGAAAGGAGTTGCGTCATGTTATTTCAATCATGTGTTATAAGCATTTTCATAAATGTTATTATATCTTTTGACCACTAGGCCCCAAACTTTGCAGGTCACCTTAAACTATAGTGATGACTATAGTGAAGTCTTGTAATAATACGCAATTGTGTTTGTTGAATACTGCATTTTATGACAAAATTAAAAATGGTTGACGCCCAAAATGACTGACCATGGAACATTAGATATTGTTTAACTCGGCATGCCTCAAGCAATCTAAAGAGACCACTTTTACAATTTCACACCAAAGTTTTCAAACCTAACCATTTTTTATCTCTGGGCCAGTAATACCTCATTTCCACCGCCGCAGTGCCGGTGCTGTGCTGGTGCCTAATCTAGAACTGGTTCTGCGTGTTTCGACCGTACATTGACAGGTGCTGGTGCCGAAAAGCTGGCACCGGCATGGCACCCTGAAGTTGCTGGTCCCAAAGTCGAACCAGACAAATATGTAAACGCAGAACCATAAACCAAGGTTTACTCTGTTATAACGTTGCCTCGTGAACTGTGCTCGTAAATAACCAAATACTGTAAAGCGCTACGCTAATGTAACCATGGTAACATTTTGCTACAAATTTCGGTGCTGAAACCTGTGGAAATGCGTGCGGGTGCCAGAACCAGAACCAGTTCAACTCCAGCACCGGCACGGCCCTGGTGGAAAAAAGGTATAAGCGGGACTGTGACAAAACTTTGCATGCACCCTCAGGTCATGCCTGTGATGATACATGCAAAAACATATACATACCAAAACAAATTTTGTTTCTAGGACTTCATAAGTCCTAGTTTCTAGGATAGTTTTGAGGTTATAAACATAAACTTGAGTGAAAGTTTAAGCAAACACCAAAGTTGCTTCAGTTGCTGGAGCAAACACCAAATTTGCTTCAGTAACATTTCAGACTGTCCTCTATTTGTGTGCCAAATTTCAAAATTTTTAACTGTACAATAACAGGCTTGACCCCTAATAATAATAATAATAAGAGGAAAACTAACAATATGGCGTCTTCATCCCGAAATTATTGCTGTGGTAAACTGTGAACAGAACTTAGAAATTTCAAAAACGAGTATCGTTTGATAAAAATCAAGTGAATAGGTAGTCATAACAAACCCATGCTTACGCATAACATCGGAGAGTGATGTGGAGTGCCACTACAAATGTGTTTACATCACAACATTTCAGTAAATTCTGAGCTGAGTCTCTCTGAAGCGAAGGCAATTAGATGATAAAGCTGTTGTTTGAGTCTCAGACAAGCACATTTAAAACATGAGAGGATCAACCCAGGGCTCAGCTTATCTCAACATTGTTCAATATTGAACTGGGTAAATGGGTCACAGAGCCGCTGGGTCAAATGACAACAGAGCAGTCAAGGGGAGCATGGAATGCTGGGATTCTTGATTAATCTCCAGGCTGGGGCTTAGCGGGTGGTCTCATCTGTCTCCGTAACCTGCCCTTCATGTGCATCTCGACCAAAGGCACTAATGATGGTAACAAAAACTCCTGCATTATAATACTGTGAGCTAACCCCACACATAATGACGGCTTAGGAAATGCTATCATTTTACCCCCACGAAGGGGGTGGGTGGGGAGGGGGGCAAGGCAGGTTGGGTAGGCTCTTAAAAGGGGAAAAAATGAGCAGACTGCAGATTGTTTCTTCTTTTCTCAAGGCAATAGGGGCAATAGATCCCACAGGAACTCAAATGGGGGTGAAAACGTTTTGCTTTTGATGAAAGTGGAGGTGCCTGAGCCAGACTGCCTCTGGGCTAAATACAGCCCCAGGTGAAGACCAATCTACCTGCCCATGTCTGTATACTGACTTCATGTTAAGACTGTAAAATTTCAATGAATGAATTGTCCATGTATGTCTTTGGAAACAGAAATTCCTGGTACCTTTGAAATGGACAATGCTGACGTCTTATAATTGCGCAATTGTGCCCTAACCAGTAACTGTGCCCCAACCAGTAGCTGACCTTAAAAAAATGACCATAGAAGACAGTTTACAATAATCCCACGCAGCAACATTAAAAATGTACTGGACACTTATGATCTGCATTCATCCATGAACTGCATCCATCTTGGAATACAATTCTTAACGTCAAGTACCTGCGTTAACCTGCACAAATTAAGAGTTTAAAATTCTTGACACCTAAAGTTATCCTGCACTGATATTTTGTTTACACTACCAATTCAAGGTGTCAAGATGGCTTGATGTGTCGTAGTGCCAGTGGTAATACATTTAATTGGCAACTTTAGGATTGGTTTTTTTCCCCAAAAAAACGATTATAGTTGTTAACAAATGATCAGTAAGCCATGCAGACATTCTTGCTACCACAGTATTGATCCCACTTGATTTTTATTAAATTACCTTCTGTTGTGTTGCAAGAACAGTTTTGGATTGATATGAGGGTGAATAAATGACAGTTCTGGTTCTGCATTAACTCATCTTTTGGGTGAATAATTCCTTTATATCAATAAAGGTGAACAATTCCTGGTCTCATTCATACCAAATGATATGAATGAGACTAGGTGTGCCCATTTTAATGGGATAATGCCCATAATGAGGCAAATGGCTGGTTCTACTCATATTTCTTGTTCATAAAAGTAATATAACATTGCCTAGAGTCTACTGAAAAAATAGCTATCAATTAAAAGTTGACAGCAATCTCTTTGCCGGTGCTTCTGAAACAGAAAGCTGAAACAACAATGTGGGTTCCACATCATGGATGGTGAAACACTGCCTTCAAATAAATTGCCTAAGGAGCTTTGCTTAACTATATACATTTATGACTTGGCGAACAAAGCCAATTTACTAACCCTAATGCGCAGTATGTACGATTTTTCTATTAAAGTGTCCCAAAAACCACTTGCAGAGTGGGGCTCCATTTGGTTGTATTTTGCAACCTTTTCTTGTTAGTGTCACCTTTTTAGGGGTCACACCAGTCTAACTGCAAAACTGACCAACATATTTTCATATTTTAATGCACAAAAATTTGCTTTCGTGCAAGAGATTATGTGCAACTACAGCATAGCAAGAAGCGAGAAGCACCACATGCATTTCATCTAGAACAACTCAACAATATTCTGCATGTTTGAGCTTAAGTTCTACATCTATTTCTAATGCAATATCGGCCAGTTTCAATTCTTTATTTACCCTTAGCTGGTCTGACTGAAAACATTAAACAGGTAATTTAATATATTCTATCTTACAAAAAAAATTATTCACAACTGGCGGTATATTATTTCTTTACAACCCATATTTAACAGTTTTGTTTACAGACCTGAAAGCCTTTATTGTCATTACACAGCTCTGCATACAACAAAATTAGTTGGTTAGTTAACAGTTGAATGTAATTGCAGTGTTTTTTCCTGCCCCGCCTTATGACTCTGGTGCTACCAAATTAGGGGCCAGTGCCAGCAACAACTTCAGTATTAGTCTGGAGCCCTGTACAGCGTTATATATCCTTTCAATTGTGACCTTTATTAGAAAAATAAATGATTTCTCTACATTTGTCACTTGTCACTTATCAATAATGTTATGTCCGTGTTATGCCAGGTTTCTGCTTGTACTGCTGCAGAAGCCATGGCACCCCACGTGGACAAATGCGGAAGTATAGATTGTTTTAAACAAGTAAAACTGTGCAGCAATTATCCACTAATTCATTTTATAAATAAAGTCACATATCAGTAAACTGACTTAAACTTTAAGTTCCTTCCAGCTAATTTGATTAGAATGACATAAATAATGTGACATTTTATTCACATTACCTCATCCTGTGATTCATTCACATTCTCGGTGATTGATACTTTAATACCATATTAACTTTATTTTATTTCTCTCATTACTACAACTATACACCTCTGCTGTTCACTGTTTAGTGTGGAAAAAAATGGAAGTGGTAGAGGCTGTGAAGAGCAAAATCTAGTCCAAAACATGCTTAGAAATTCTGTAGCAGAATTGAGTCTTTTAATCTATAAAACATCTTGTAAAGAAGCTAAGCAGAGAATATTTATTTTTTTAATCAAAAGAAGGCACCCAAAAAACCTTTTCACCTCAATGGCCTGAAAATGCATCTCTGAACAAAAAAGTCTTATCTACTAGTTTAAAAAGGAAGAGAAGAATGTTTGATTTGGATTTCACAAGGCACTCCGTTTGACATACAGGTGCACAAAACAAAAAAAACCAAGGGGTCCAGGAAAGAGACTCAAGGAATGTAAAGCATTAAGATATTTGTAATTCCAAACCATAGCTAGGCAAAACTTACTCTACAGCTGCACACATTATACACATAACCTCAGTGCCCTGATATAAACTGTTTCAGTCTGAAGAGTTCTTGATGTTTAACATGAAAGTCAGGTGTCCATCAGGGAAGCCTCAACACTAATGCCTGCCATCTGTCTAAGACAATAAGGATCAGAGAAATCTTTACAAATGCATATGTGACAAAAAAGTCTTTTCACACTAATTTAAAGGTGGTGTAAATGCATGTATACAGGAATCACAGCCAATTTATCTCACACTCAGGTGCCAATTGACGAACCTTGTGGAGCGCTGACAGAAAATAAGACACATGTAAATGGCAAAACTGTGGCACTGATCTCATTCACTTTTAGTCTGCAATCCGGATCGCTTAAAGCATTTTAGGCCTCTTTTTTTCTAATTAACACAAATCCAAATTAAGAAACTACCAAGTAAACAACAATTTCTAATTACCTTTATCTGGCTAAAGTCATACTCAAAGTAAGCACAAATCGAATTAAGACATAAGTATTCCTGTTTCAGTTGCATTATCGAAGTGCATTATAGGCATGTATACAATCAGACTTTTAACATTGTGTGGGAGTTTTTGTCACATTTTGCAACAGGACACATACACACACAGCAGTGGTCCACTATTTGACGGCAAACAAAAGAACATGGCTGCATGGTGCCAGCTGGAAACAACTGAAAAAAAGACAGCATTATCTATTTGCACATATAGCATGACAAATAATTATCTGCACTTGAAGCTTTTGTAAAATTAAAAATAAAACATCCAAAACTGTATATGGTACCTCAACAAAGACAAACAGTATGTTGATACATGAAATTCTGTAGGGAACATTGGACAGTATGGCATGGGAATGTAATGATGTGCCAATATTCAATCTATGTTCTATAACATGTAAAACAGGAACATGAAAGGAATATCCTAGAAGCAACTCAAGTAAACACCTTATTCAGAATATTGTCTTATTCAGAATAAGGTCAATAATTAGATTCCATGTATATCCATGTAAACATAGTCATTCAGAAACATCTGGGAGACTTATTAAGAAGTTCCTGCAGCTAATTAGCCAGACTACAGCCAACTCAACCAGACCCAGTCAGCAGGGGAGCCAGAACGAAAGCAAATTACCACTTTTCTCGCAGATGAAGCGCTGTCAGGAAGTGCACAAACCAGCCTGCCTGTGTCAAGTCAAGCCGACCCTGGGTCTCAGCTCTTTATAGGGGCCTCCTTAAAGCCTGAGGCAGGGCCAGACCCCAAGCTGGGTGGCTCTCGTGTCTGGGCCACAGCATCCTTCTTTGTCATTAGAGTGGAAGTCCACCAGATTCCTTTGTCTCCAATTAGTTTCTCTGAAGAGCACAAGGACATCCTAAAAGGGCTTTGAAATAATGACTGCTCTTCAGGTCGGGGGCAGTTTACAGTCCTCCTTTGAAAACTTCAGAGACAAAGCAGTGAATCAGTGTAACAGATGGCCTTCACTAGGGCATGATGTTTGGGTGAGCAGCTACAGGACACAAGGACAGGGCAGTAAGAGGGAAAAAGGGGGATGAAGGGAACACTAGATCAAAAGTTTTATAAATTTTTATAAACCTGTTGTTCAGCCCATTACACCAAAAAACAAATAAGCAGTTAACACTAAAATCTGTCTTTACTTAAGAAAGGACACTATTTATTTTCATTGAGTTTTTCATTGAGAACATTGAGTGTTCTTAAAAACATTACATGGTAAAATATTACAGTTTTGGTTATTAAAATTTGTTAAATTAAATAATAAGTTACATAATTAAAAACATATTTTATTTCTGGAATGAATTATCATTCAAACATTATGACATTTATGATTTCACACATTTCAAATTAGCTACTTTGATGCTATGTTTAGACACCTTTTCTCCCCAAATATCATTGGACTTATTACTGCTTCACACAAAAAGTAATGTGTAAAGTGCCAGTGTCATACACTTTAAGCTTGTCAAGAAAAGATGACACATAAACACTTTACAGCAGGTAAAGAGAAGAGCGATGGGCAAAAGTCTGCCAAGTTTAGAAATATTTCCTGTGTTCCATAAACTTGGCGAGGGCACTGTCACAATTAGAGATATTACTGCAGTCTTTGGGGGATAAGTGACTCATCTTCAGACTATTGCAGGCACTAAATTCCATCCACAACAGCTGACTTTCTACATTCTGGTGGACATATGACCAAGTGTGGTCATGTGCTGAGCTGTAGGTCGGCAAAAAAGCTTGATAAAAGAATGACAGGCTTCTTAAACACTGACAGACAGAATGTAAAACGTTCAGGAAGAACTTCAGGGTGAGACTGCGCCGGAGATGGAGGGGGCTTTTTCACCCCAATATAAACCCTCCGTGGTACATTAAACAAATATCTGTGCAGCTGTGCGCCTGCGGGCATGTTGCGCTGGATGTGTACTGGATGCCTTTGTCTCTAGTTAAAAACTCCCAGCATCTTCAAGGTCTGCAATATTAACTGTCTCCAGTAAATAAGGGTAAATATGGTGTGTAAGGGTAAAGATGTGTGCAGCTGCTTGCTGTGTACAACTGAATGAATAATTGAAGGCCAATGGGATCTTGTAAAATCTCCAGGGGTTTTCTGCAGTGAATATGCACCCGCACCTAACGATACATAACTTTCGGGCCAGCCACGTGAGTAAAAAACTGAATTTATCCCCCCTTGTGAAGTTCAAAAGTAACACGCGTCTGGAATTTTCAACATATGCAAAATGAGGCAAAAGAACCACAACATGATTTCTGTTCTGGCAAAAAACAGATGCTGTGAAGTGGTTCTCACCTTGGGCAGCATGGGTGTGGCTCTCTTGCTTTTCTTCTCAGAAGGATCATCCAGCTGGTCAGGCTCAAATGTATAGAGCTCCGTCAGCTCATTCATTGTGAAGTGACGTTCAATCTGTTGCTGGTCTACGACTCGGAAAGACAGCGACTGTTTGGCAACCTGTCGGTCATAGATCTTCTCCTCCATGGTTCCCTGTACCAAGACAATGTTCAAATCAACTTTTAGTGTAGCAGCAGGATGAGACTACAAAATGACTATGCTAATAATCCGACATGAATGTCAGAAAAAATAATCAGACATAAATATTAATGACTTATAAAAATCTAATCTAATTTTATATCTAATTCTAATTTTTCACCTGAGCCAAAAACCTGTAGACAAACACAGTCTTCACTTGACCAAAGCGATAGACTCTGAAAATACTCTGAATGTCATAGGATGGGTTCCATGAGGCATCAAAAATTATGACCCTGTTTGCAGCTACCAAGTTGATCCCAAGAGAACCAGCTCTGGTTGAGATGAGGAACAAGCGACCCCTGTGGAGAACAAGAGAACATGTGCTAAACTCTAATTTTTTTTGCTTAAAACGGCAAAAGAAATTGGTTTTGGGGTTTGGAAATCTTCATATTTAAGATCATATTGAAAACAATCAGCTTGAGACAGAGAACAGGTTAAGTGTTCATGACAGCTGTTTGCTACTTCAAGAAGGAATTATGTGTACCGAACATTACTGGTGTCATTGAACTCTTCTGCCCATTTCTTCCTTGTCATGGCATTGGTGGAACCATCCAGGCGGTAGTAGTCAATGTTTCTGAACCACTTGCCCTCACCTTTAAAAATATACAGCACAGTCACTCAAAAAGTTGCTTGCAGGACAGACTTCTAACAGCAGAGACGCAGCGGCAGCAGCCATGAGAAGCACAACTCATGGCTTTCACATTACAGATCTAGAGAGCTCAGGGAAGGTCTGCACCAAAGAGGTGGCAAAGTACAGGCTATATTCAGCTTTTAATGTTGCAGCCTCCCAAAATTGTGTTCATAACTAACATTTTTCTATATGTTTCCAATTACTCTTCTGTGATCTTTTCATTACAAATTGCAAAGCCTTCAGCAAACATTTTTGTGGAACAAAAAAGTCAAGGTCTAATCATTTTCAAAATGAAAGCAAAAACAGCTGCTAGCAGGTTTAATTAGGAACACAACCTTATTCCAGAGACTTGTGTTTATATGCGCATGTTTGTGTGCGTCTGTGGATATTTAACCTATATCTCTATCAGATGTGTGAGTTAGGAATATGAGTTTTTCAATGCAGTTTGCACTCAGTGGACAAACCAAATCAAAACGTGAGCTAGACACACACTGTATACCAAAACCTTGATGCTCACATTTTTTCAGTTGTTTTGTTTGCCGATTTGGTTAATTTATATCAAATATATTTATCCATAAATGGTCAGCACAATAGACCATTTAAAGTCAACGTAAAATGGCAAACCATCCCATCCTACTTTTGAATGACAGAATATTAAAAAAAAAAATAATGTGACTTGCTTTTGTCCATATTAACTAAAATGAACTGTGATTTAATTCAAAATGGAGCCAGCCTAGAAATGTCTTATTACTCGATAACTGCTAACCTTTATAACATTAACCAGCATTAAATGGCTGCATTATGCTACTGCACATGTTTAAAACACTAAAATTGTCCTAAACTAACTACACACAAAGACCGATAAAACAATAAAGAATGAAAAAAACCCAAACAACTATTTACTATTAAAGTAGAACCGATGAGTTTACCCTCAAAATGTATATTTCCTATGTTTTGTTCGTTGTATGTTTATGGTTTGTAATAGTTTGAAATGTTCTTGGAGTAAATGCAAGCTGTGTGCGAACACAGCTTTTTAATAATGTCTGTGTTTTGTATGGCATTCTGTGTTTTGTAACAACATATACTTATGTCACTGATAGTTCCAGGAGACTTTTTTAGACCCTACTCTGAAGTATGTGCTAATTTAGTTCTTCAAAAAGGTGTTCCTGGAACTAAAATCACTCCCAGTTCCTGTGATGCAAACATGTAAAAAATGGGAACTTCTGGCAACTGTTTAGGGATCTAAGAAAATAAAATGTGCAAAAATTGAGCCCCTAGTAACAAAGCAGCTATGACTGTATGCAACAGTGATTCAGAGAGTAAATATATGTTCATGCAGAAATAGATAAATGTAGAAAACACAACAACATGTCACAGAGCAGAAAGGCCTTTGCAGGCTGATCCAGTGGGAGACAAAACAGTCCCAAGACTACAATAATTACCTACATACAAGCATATGTTAATGACTCTAACCTTTGTATGGTAAGGGTTTCCCTTCTTCTTTGGCTCTGCCTGCCAACTCCAGAAAATCCTCAATAAGGTCCAGAGAAATGAGAGACTGACTGAACACCAACCTGATCACACAAGCCACATGATGACGCATCACATACATCAGTAAAACACACAAATTCTGACAACGAATAACGAACGGAGCTGTCAATTAGAGAATTGATGTAGTAAATCTTCACTTACACTTTCTCTTCCACTGCCTCAGCCATGCGGAGGATTTCAAACAGAAGCACCATTTTCCCAGAATGCTCTAAGACTTCAGAATCTGCCTCAGTCACAAACTCTTTGTACCAGTCCCGTGATGGGCTGCCAGGACCCGAGTCTGACAAGGCCCGAACTGAAGAAAAACACCAAACACAAATACACACAAATTAAGACATTTAACATAAGAACAGAAATTTTAAGATCTATTTCAAGTAGAAATATTTGTCAAGATTTGACAAAACAAAACCTGGCCCATAACAATGGCAGTCAGAAAATTTAGTTCTACATTAAAAAGGTTGTACTACATTTGCATCTGCATGAAGGTTGGCCAACAGTAAAGGGGTCAGTTGTTTACTCTCCTTTATTGTAATGATCAATTGTTTTATTTAGTGTATAACTCGAGTGAGTTGTCAGCCAATTTGTCATTTTGAGGATGATGGAGTGTCTGTAGCTTGTTGTTACAGCAGCTGTTTAGAATTTAAACTTGTCCTCCAAAACTCTAAAGCAACTTGCAATTTACTTTTTTCAACAGAGATGGCAATAGAGACACAAAAGTTACGCATTGCAGCTTTAGGACCAACTATAAGAGCAGACTTACCCTCCTGCAAAACAAGAACTATGTAGGCCAGTAATTTAAGCTTTACAATAATCACACTTAGTAATATCTAAGGAGTTGATTTTGTAGGTTTAGTCGTACCCTCCTCCACAGGCTCTGCTCTGTTCCTCCCCACAGGGTCTCCTCCACGAGAGCTGGTGTTCCACTCCTTAATCACCTCCAGGTCATCACTTTCTGAGTTCTGCTCCCTGCTTTTGCTTCGCTTTTTCTTCCTGTGTGTGTGTGTGTGTTCAGGAATTCAGATCAGTCACAGTAGAGGCACCACACAGACATATTATACACAGTCAATCAAGGAGAGTGATTCAATAAGCTTTATGCTGAATTTTACATGAACAAACAGAGGTGCAAACTAACTGGAATATCTATTTTATAAGGTAATCAGCTAACCTAACTACTTGTTTTAATTTTGGGTCTTTTATTATAGTTTAATATCAGAATGTCACTAAGAAAAATACACTTCAATCAATCTGCATATGCGATTGACATCGGTCATGTTCATCTTTGGAAAGTCATTTGAAGCCATCTTGAGTAAAACAGTTCTATACATAATGCTCACAACTGGAATGCGAAAATGTGTTGTGCACCTTTTGGGCTTCTCATCTTCTGAGCTCAGACTCATGGAGGACTCCTCCGTCTCTGAAGCAATGAACTCCTCCATACTGTCCTCATCGAAGTATCCCTGTCAGTGTGCAGAGAAAGCCACAATGTCAAAAATATACTGAACACACCACAGAGGCCTAATTCAAGCATAACTTACTGAAAATCCAGCAGACTGTTCAGTCTTCTAAAGCTTTATATTCTAAACTTAAGTTAAATAACCTAAATGGCTCCCTAGCCAGTCTACATGTCAGGCCTTCAGACTCAAGGGTCAAGTCAAGAAAGTCAATAAGTTTTTTTTTATTGTCATTCAATCATATATAGCAGATGCAATACATAGTGGAATGAAACAACGTTCATCCAGGATCATATAAGACATACACTTCATAGACAACAAGGGACAAATACAATGACAAGATGCAGACAGTTCAAACATCAGGGCTGCCCCCGACTAAAGACTAAAGAACTCTGCTGCATCATTGTTGACTGCGAAGTCGAAGCGCACGACGCCACATCATCTCTGCTATATTGTGGATGAGCCTAGAGACAAATGCATGTCAAAAACCA
>JAZGTK010016412.1:0-10446 GCA_036877625.1 Ambastaia sidthimunki
CTGCAGGCGCTTCAGGAGCCTGCGGACCGGAACCAGCAGCCCGAGGACCATCAATGCACTGCTGGACTGTCTACACATTCATCTGCACTCCAGATTATCATATTTACACATTTACTGCACAATTCCTTGTCAACACATTTATTTGCACTACATTTACTGCACAATTTGCACCCCAGTACTTTGTACTGACTATTGTCATAACGTAATCTACTGCACTGTTAAACTACATTGCACTACCCTTTTGTACATTTCTGTKTATATCCATTTCTGTTTATATCCATCTGTACATTATGCCAATAGCACACCATATCTGTAAATAACCTGTATATAAAATAACCTATATCCTATATCCTGTATATAACATAACATAACCTATATCCTGCACTTTACTGTTTATTGCACTTCTGGTTAGACCTAAACTGCATTTCGTTGCTCTGTACTTGTACATGTGTAATGACAATAAAGTTGAATCTAATCTAATCTAATCTAAAACATAGCCATTGATTTCATCACAGACCCCCTCAAGTCCCAAAGTAACACTGTCATATTCACCATCATAGATCGTTTCCCTAAAGCATGTCGTCTGATTCCTTAACCCATGCTCCCCACAGCTCTCGAGACAGCCGAGATCCTTGTTTTTCGTTTTTATGGCCTTCCTGAGGACATTGGCTCTGACAGGGGTCCACAATTCACCTTCCGGGTCTGGTCATCATTCTTCAATCTCCTGAACATCAATATCAGTCTCACCTCTGACTACCATCCCCAATGCAATGGTCAAACCGAGCAGCTCAGTCAATAAATCATCATGTTCCTGTGAGCCTACTGCCAACACAATCAAGCGGACTGGAGCCGGTTCCTAATGTGGGCTGAGTACGCTCAAGTCCCTCATGAAACCATCGACAGGTATAACCCCGTTCAAATGTGTCCTAGGTTTCCAACCTCCATTGTTTTCTTGGTCTGGCGAACCCTTGGATTTACCGGCCATCACTGACTGGATGCGCCACAGCGAGGAAGTCTGGGACCATGCACACACTCACCTGCTCCGCGGCACCCGATGCCAGACACACCAGGCAAATCAATGCTGTCACCCAGGACCATCTTATGCCCCTGGTCATAAGGTGTGGCTATCCACAAGAAATATTCGTCTTTTACGAATATTTAAGATTACCATGCAGAAAGCTCAGTTCCAGGTACGTTGGCCCATTCCAAATCCTCAGACAAATAACACCTGTATAATTTCGATTAAGACTCCCTGCTAATTACCGCATTTCTCCCACATTCCATGTATCGCCCCTGAAACCCGCTGGCAGACCGGCTGGAGAGGCAGAGGGGGGGAGCCCCAATCATGGTCAACGGAAAAGAGGCCTACAAGGTTGAGAACTGCTCGATTCCAGGTGCCGAGGGGGACTTCTCCAGTACCTCGTGGATTGGAAGGGTTACGGCCCGAAGGAACGATCCTGGGTCAATTTGACCAATATCCTCAATCCGAACCTGACTGAGGAACTTCACAAAGCTCATCCAGAAAAGCTGGCCCCTCGACCACGTGGCATACCTCGACGCCGCCTCTCCTCTCATGTCAGAAGCCATTTGCAGGGGGGGCCCTGTTACACAGGAGGCTCCCGCGCCTCTTCCAAGCTGCCAGAGGGAGCCATCCCCTGAATACTAGTCATGCTCCGGATTACATTACCCATAGGGCTATAGTCCTGGGATTGATTACCCTCACACCTGCAACTCATCATCCCCCCAGATAAGCCCCAGTTCTACAAACACTCAATGCGAAGTCTTGATTTGCCCTGGCTATCATTACTGAGCGGTTTTCCTGTTTCTGTTAACCCGTGGATTTATCTGGACTGTTTAATGTTATTCTGATTGTTTGCTGCCTGCCCTGACCCTTGCCTGTTTTACCACTGTGATTGTTTGCAGCCTGCCTCAGCCCCTGCCTGTCATTGTTGTATTCTTAATAAATGCTGCAAATGGATCCCGTTGTCTCTGTTTCCTCGCTACAATAATCAGTGCTTGACACAATTGTTTGCTTTTTTGCTTACCAGCCAGTGTGGCTAGTAGTTTTCCAAAGTTAATAGCCAGATTTTCACTGGCCACTATTTTTTTGTTGGGAAATTACATTTTATATAAATAAAGTTGAATATGGTATGTTAAAATTTACTTTTTTAAAATTTACTGGTATGTAGGCAAATGCCCACTCATACACACCCAAATCAAGACTACATGAAATGTATAACACTACAGGTCATGATTTAGCTCTGATAAGGTTGTGTGTAAAGTTTTTTTTTGTTAATGAAAACATACTGTATATTATGACTAAGAGTAGAATATAAGAGTAGCTTATATTCAATTAGTTTATATATTATTTTATTTTTATATTCAATTTATATGCAATTAGTACAACTACAATGAATATGTATTTACATTTAAAAGGAGCTGCTGTGTGAGGTGAAATGAGTGAACACTGGTAAACTTTCTATATTGCGCAATTTATATTTTTATTAATCACATATCCTAGATATACAATATAAATGCTAGCCAGATCCCTGATGTAAGACACACATTTCATTAGTGTATTAGTAGAGTATTACTGTCTGCTTAATATCTGCTAACACTGTTTTGTCCCCCAAAATACATTCTACTGCTATAATTAAATTTACAAGTACATGGCAACTTATTCTACTAATCCTATCACCTTATTCTGCTAACAAACCCTTATCCTACCCCTAATGGCCTGCAAATTCTTAGAGTAAGTTGATATGTAGGTGCAGGGCCGGATTATCCATAGACTTGATCGGGCAAGTGCCCAAGTGCCTTGATCGGGCAAATGTCCTTAAATATATTTTCAATATTTTCTATATTATTGACCGCCACTGGAAATGATACATAAAGATCGTACATTAATCGTTTAAAATATAATTTTCCGTAGAGAAAACACTCAAAGAAACATCTCCCCCCACCCACCCCCCCCCCACCCCCAAACGGAATGGAATGAGCTCATCCACAAGGCACGTCAAAAAATCTTGTTCCCTAGGCTACAGTTATAGTAGTTGGCTGCCTAAAGATAAAAAAATAGATCACCAATACTTGAGCGGTTGCGCTAAAAGAAAGAAAAAGAAAGTAGGCGTTTGGCGACGATTCAGATTGTTGTGTTGGGTTGGGTGGGGCCCTTGAGGTGTAGTTGCCCAGGAGCCCCACACTATTTTAATCCCGCCCTGTGTAGATGCAACATTATTTACAGTCAACATCAAAATATCTCATAATATCTCTTCTGTTGATATTATGAGTATTTCCATTATATGCTACTATATTTACTGTTGCATTCTGAAACTGAGCAAATTTGCTGAGAAGAATGACTCGTTTTGGCTCCATAATGGAGTAGTTACAGCATTTACCAACGGAGGTTGATGCCAAAACTAACCAGCCAAAGTAAACCTCTTACAAGCAATCAAAATTTGTTTTTACTGCAAACCTTTAAAATTTAAAACAGTATCTGCAAATGACTGCCACAAAAAACTTTGCAATCTGTTCTGGTATATCAAATATATATTTTAGGAAAAGCAATGCCAATGACAGGTTTTCTAAACTAGTTTATCTCACTCAAACAATGAGACAGAACTTAATCCTTTAACTATCACAGCCAAATAAACCCCCTCCCACCAGCACCCACCCACGCCCAGCCTTTCATGCTGTTTCTCTCAACAGCCCGTCTGACATATGGTGATGAATGGCTTTGCCGTTCTATATTCACTCTTTTAAGAAAACATAGTTAATTGCTTTACTTTGTTCTGTCAATTACTTTGCCATTTGCACTTAGGAGAATGATTTAAAACCAGCTTCCTTTTCAAGGCAATTGATTTATGAACTGTTCAGAATAACCTTTTTCATCCACCAAATTTATCATTTTTATTTCTTTTTATTCTAAAATAACCTTTCAGGTAGAGATACATCTACAGTGGTATAAAGCTGCATTCTGAAAGCACACGTAGAGCGGCATTAATTAATCAAAACCACAAAAACATGTGATTATGAACTTAACAGGTTTGGTAGTAAGCACATTTGTTCTGTGTGAGATTATAGCTTGTGATAGAATCAAAACAGTGAGGACAAATGGTCCAGTTGTTACAGTTGTCATAAAATGAAACAATCGGGAGAAAGGACCAGCAGGAAATTTTCATAGCAAATAAAACTGTAACAAGATTATGAAACTATTTTTTAGCACATCATTGAATGCTCACTGATCTTCGTGGAACACTTCAAGTTTATTTGAAATGTCATGTACAGACAGACTCAACCAATGCACTTTAAGATCATTACATGTGTAATAAACATTAGTAAATATATCGGATTAAAAAATAATGTCTATCTTTCTATGAAATTCTATATAAAACCAACCAGCATGATTTGTCTGTTTACATGGAAACAAGTGTCAGCTTAATTCAGCCCCTGTGACCTGTTCACTGACGACCTGATGCATCTAACACTGAAAACTGGCAAGAGCCACCTCCAATCTGATTAACTGGCTGCAGAGCAATTTCTGTGATTCAGTTTACAGGTTTTAAATGGTTCACTGGGGAGCGAAGTTGTGTTTACAAGATATTGGGATGATAGGATGAACTATTCTGAGAAAGAGCCAAGTGCTGCATTTGCCAAAGTTTAACATTTAAAAGCTATTCAGAGCTATGGCACTTCATAGCAAGTCAGCTAGATATACAACAGTACCCAGAAAACAACAAAACACACACTTGCACGCACATACACTGTACACACACACATATATATACATACATATATATATATATATATACATATACATACATAAATATATATATACATAAAAATATATATATATATATGAGTAAAAGAGTAAAAATGAGTAAAAAAAATATATATAAGTGAGTAAAAGATGCAATGCAATGCAAAATGATGAGTGGGGTAGGTCATGGGATAGTGCAGCCCATGTGACTGGTGATAGTCCTGAGAGGGAAGGTGGAGGGGGGGGTGTTTGGCTGAGTGTGACAGGGGGTCAGAGGGGTGTGGGGGGATGACAAAGGGTCAGAGATTGTCTGTGTGTAGTGCAGAAGCTGGGATGGGAGGCAGAGCCGGGAGAGAGTTGAGCTTCCTGACAGCCTGGTGGATGAAGCTGTCCTTCAGTCTGCTGGTCCTGGCTTAAAGGGTTGAAGGTAGCTGGTCGAGCTGAATAGCAAGGTCCGGAATGCTGTTTGTGAGCCATGTTTCTGTAAATACATAAACACAACAATCTTTTACATTCCTCTGAGTGGAGCGCAGTAGTCCAGTTTATTATCCAAAGAGCGTATGTTGGCCAGAACGATGGCTTGTGTGGGTTAGCCACTAGCCTAGCCCGAATACCGCCGCGCTTACCCCTCTTCTGCTTCCTCTGCCGCCGCTTGTGACGCATCCACTGTGATACAGGAATGGGGGTCGGGGATGGTGTAGATCTCCGGAGTAGACCGAGGTCGCGCAGCTCTTTGGCGTTCATTTAACTTTAAAAACGAGGTTCTGCTGATGTAGAGCAGAGCCTCACGACTGTATACACGCTTAAAAACAGGTAAACGCGACAAATATTTACAATTACAACACGTTTTACAAGACAAAAAACACGAAAACACCGTTCTTTCGGGAGAGAGGGAAGCCGCAGTGTGTGTACGCGCCGCCATCTTGTTTCGTCCATCAGTGACTAGTCATTACATGATCCTGCCTATGCTGTTCAAATGTACCACTTGGTGATCAGTGTCAGTGAGAGAAATTCCTTCACCAATAGAGCTCTGACCTGTCCTGCAAACCTTCTCCTAGAGGTAACAGAAGACTTCTGTGGGTCAGATAAATATCCTGGGGAGGATCCCACTAGACACAGATCTCCACAGTCTCTCCACAGTAGGAGACATGTCTAAGAACAAACACACAGGCCTGGACTGACACAATGGGCAGAGTCAGACGAAGACAAATCTGACCAGAAGACTCACAGAAACTTGCATATTTCACACCTATGAACTTTGACCAATGCAACAGGTGCAGAGTCTGCAAAGACTGTTACAACTACAAATAATGTACTAAATAAAGACCAAGATATGCTTAACAATGACCCCTTAGGGACTGCTCTGAGATTGCCCCAAGGGTCAGGGGAGGAACTGTGAGGCAGTTGGTCTAGAGATAAAGACTGTGTCCATTTGCAGAAACATATCATAAAACAGTAAAACTTCTCTGGTGCTTATTCCCAAAGATATGGTTTTATGCTTCCCCCGATGAGGTACTAATGCCCAGGACGTGACCTAGTTTTACCTCTGTCCACCCCCTTTCCTCTCCTTCTCCTTCTTCTCTTTAGGTTCAGATCAATGGAGCTCACTGAACATTCATGTGCAACATACAGTTTGATGTCATTAAGGTTCTATTGTCATGTTTAGTGTCATTTTAAAGGTCATGGTGTGATAAGTAAAATGGTCTAACTTCTATGACTATAGGAAAGAATATATTAGAGGGTGGAAACTTAAGGGATAATCTACACTTCAGTTATGTGTGTGCTCTTCCCTATCTCAGCAGGGGCCTTTCAGGTCACGAGAAACCTAAACTGCCCATAGGATTTATGGCTCTTTGTCTCATCTGTGTATATAAGATGGCAAGGCAAATGTCTCAGGAAAGCCTTCTGTAACCAGAACTTCTCATTTGCCAGGTATGATTTATACTGTGTCTTTTGTAAACTTTTGTTACTTCTGTTGATTATTTATTCTGAATTCGAATTCATATTCTTTTATTTCTTGTAATTGATGTTTTAACCTGCCTGGAATAATAAATTGATTTTCATTGATATATTTGAAGTTCTTCAGAAATTGTTATTACCGGTAGATTAGAAGGAGTCCAACTGTTATCGCAAATTCTGTGTCAGGATAAGATTAAACTGGGGACTTTTTGAGTTTTGAGTAGTTTGAATGGTGCACATCAACCAAGATCTCCAGGTTTCTGTCTATCACCTGACTTAGCAAGTTGCATGATCGTGGCTAAGATCATTATTATTAAATTAGAGCAAGCATGTAGTGGCCAGATTTAATAATATTAGTTTACCCGGCAACCTCTGACTAAGATCAGACTGACAGTTTTGTGTCCGTGAGATCCATATATATAGGTAGAGTGCGAGACTCTGGCGATGTTGGGTCCCTAATGAAAGAATAACTAAGAGTATGAGAATTTACAAATGTAAAAAATCAAACTCTAAATTATGATCAACAGATACTTTGGAACAACTTACCTAAGTTTCATATTAAATTGGAGTCAGATTGGATATAGCCGCTGAGTCAATTAAATCAAATTATAATAAATTAAGAAAACAGTGAGATGTGAGATACCTTCACCCACGCCATTGGATTCTGTCATTGGGCCATCCTTACAATAACAACTTCATCAACTATCACAGAAAGTGGGTTTTGTCCAGAATTTTGAGCACTTGGTCAAGACCGGTTAAGGTTGTGTTCATGGTTGCAAAGGGCAAGGTGGCAGGAGTTTTTCTATTGCCTGAAATAAGAGGTGTCAGGAGAGCTTTGAGGGGTTAAAGAAAAAATGTACTTCTGCTGCAGCACTGGTGTGTGTGGATTTCTCAAAACCCTTTATCTTGGACATAGAAGCAGTCTCACTGAGCACAATATGTAACTATAGCTCCATGAAGTTGGGGTCTGTGGTGCTCAAGAGGGCCATGACAGAGAAATTCTGTGAATTTTTGTTGGATAATAAGTTTGTGGTATTTACAGATAATATATACCCTTAGTCACCTGACATCTGCAGGGCTGGGAGCCACTAAACAGCATTGGGCTGCAAATTTATCTGCAGCGGACACATGGGATCCCCTGGAACCTGGTGAGTTGGAAAGACTGGCCCCAGCCACTGCACTCCCTGAGTCATTGCGGCAGCCAAAGAAAGTGTAGTTACCAAAAGTGTTGTTATAACACTACTGGAGTGTTGCAAACGCAGCTGTACAAATGAAAAATATCCAATGTTTTTTACAGTGAAAAAAAATGTAACGTTAAATTCCTAAAATTGTTGTACTATTCTGGCCTGAGTTTTGCTTTATTTTTTACTTTGCGAAGCAAAGCAACAGTATTATTCTCTTGGTTAAAACGACCAGCTTTTTGAGGAGAGGTGTGCTATGACTTTTGTAGGTGATCAGGTGTACAATGTTTTTTAGGAGTCCATGTATTGGTTTTACCCCGTTAACTGTCTCCTAGCAACAATTTATGGTACCCTAGCAACCATATAATGAAAAGAATAAGCCATATCTCAGCATTAGAACAATGTAGAGACATGTCCATGAGCTTATTTGACTCAGACTTAGGTATTTAGAGCACATTAGCAACTGCATAGCATCATAAAAAAGCTATATTTTAGTATCTTTAGTATATTGTTCATGTTACATCATGCTAGGAGGATGCTAAATCATGTTTATCACGTTTTTGCGAGTAACTGTAAAGCGAAATGATGTCCATCATCACATCAGCCAAATTATGTATGCAAACATGAAAATAGCATTTAGTAATTATCAACGCTTCTTTGTACCACACCATCACAGCCTCATGCCAGCGTCAGAGAGCTTTTAAGAAGGGTGTTTGAGGTTCATTTCCAGACAACCTTCTACAAACTACTGTATCTTAAAAGTTAAAAAATATAATGTTGTAACATAAATAATGTACAGTTGATCAATGCTGCATGCTGTCATTTTAAGCTGTTTAAATAGTTTTATTATTTACCTCTGAATTTACCTGCTGCTTATTACTTCACAGGCAGAATGTGTGAAAACAGGAAGATACATTAAAACATTATAATGCAGGAACATTTAAAGAGCTTCAAAATAACATCACAACTCTAAAGTGATTAACAAATGTGTAAAGCACTATGTAAAGCAAAGAATGTAAAAGTTTTACTTACCCTCAGTTTTTTCAGCAAGTGGCAGTTGGCCATCAAGATTTAAAATGGTGCGCATGCACAATTAGACACTGGGAAAATGTCATTTCTACCAAATGGCTCGGTGGGTATATGCGGTGGGTATTTTTAACCCTATTATGTTCTGATGAACCAACCAAATAGTAAATGTTGATTCAACATTGATAATTGGTTGATAAATGATGCTGACCTTTACAACCAGAAATAGTCAGCTTGCTATATGGGATATGTCTCCAAAGAGATACCTTCAGAAAGTCATGTATTTAAACTTCCAAACAATACAGGTGTACTAGTATGCATTAATACATGATTAATTACTGCATTATTACTGTAAATTACAACAACTTCCAAATGAGTTAATAACCATGTGCCCAACAAGTAAAGTAATGACATATTTACAAACAGCCAATGATTAATTTATCATTAATGACCTTCACTGGAGTTTATAAAAGCTGTTTATTAAACATTGGTTTGCAAAAACATTGCCAAAAACTTTCATAACACATTATATTAAAACATTTACAAAATATAATTCAATACAATTTTCCCTTTTTTCTATGACAACTAAAGCCAGTGCCAAAAATACAGTGACATTGCATACAAATGATAAAAAACACCAAGTCAAGTTTTGTTGTGAACTCCTACACAGGACACTCATGAATGTTTTTAAACAGTCTTTCAAGGTGACCCTGACTGCCCAAAGACTGCATGCTCGTTACACAGGCCGCCCCAGCCTATGTTTGATGCATCGGTTGTAATAACCATGCATCTGGACACCTGTCCTAGGGGAACACCTGCCTGCAAGTACAAACTCAGGGGGAGTTTGGCAAAGGTCGGATGAAGCAAACCACCACTGAATGCACCATAATTAACAGCAGAAAATATTTTTGAGGCATGGGGACCACGGACACAGCTGCGATTCCAAAGAACAAATCTGAGTGAGAGGAATGAATTATATACCCAGAGTTTATACCAACCCGCTTATATACCCAGATACCCGGAGCAGAGACTGGCATGCAAATTCCACTCATCAATTTCCATTGTTTTTTTTTTTTATTTTATTTTTTTACAAAGATCAGAGGCAATTGGGCTCCCAAGAAGGAACCCCTAGTGTCGTCACTGACACCATTGAGTAACAGAAAGGGAACATTAAAAAGTTCATTATTGTCTCTTTCAAAGCGAGCATAGAAGTCATTAAGCTCGTTCAGGAAGAAGGCATTTGTGGTTGTGGGGGTGGAATTGCTGGCTTTGTAGTTACTGATGGCCTGGATGCCCTGCCACATGCGTCGAGGGTCAGAGTTGGAAAAGTGATCCTCTAGCTTGTAGCAGTGCTTGGCCTTTTTGATGCCCCTCTTCAGATTTGCTCTGGAAGTGCTGTAGGCCTGTGCATCACCTGATGCGTGCCTTCAGCAGGAGGCGCACCTCCTTGTTCATCCATGGCTTCTGATTTGGGTATGTTGTGATTTGTTTCTGGGTTGTAACGCTGTCAATGGTGGTGTT
>JAZGTK010016413.1:0-12746 GCA_036877625.1 Ambastaia sidthimunki
ATTCTTCACCATATTCTTTCCTGAACTAAAACATTAAGACAGCTGTCTTATTCACTCAAATGCAGAAACAAAAAGCATTGCATTGTCCATTCAGCTGGCTTGGTTGCATAACACGTCTTAAACAGAATGACATTGCTAAGGCAAAGGAGGACGAGGTTTTGGTGCATAATAAAACCTGATCTATGGTTGCAGTGAAGTCAGTTCAACCTGCATGCAAGCACACACACACACACACACACACACTCGCAAACCACAACCAAGTGATGCAGGGTGATATACACCTCCAGTGATGAAAACAAACAGTATGTAGCACCACACACACAAACAGAACACATTTCCTGTATACTGTAGGAATCGATGACATTATTGCACTGTTCTTCGAATATGCACACAAAACAAGTTCATTTAAAGCAGCACTCCAGGGCTAAATAAATAAATAAACACGCACAAGCAGTTGCACACGAAATCTGCACAGCGAACATTCAGACCTCAATCTCTCAGACAAACGACTTTCACAGGAATTATTTATTTATATGAAACAGGAAAAACACCCTCCAGTGTGACTTTTTCACTCTCTGTTGGACTTTCAAACACAATATATTTGAAAATCAATATTCTCTCTCACTGGAGAACCCTGGAATTATGATTCCAGAACAATCTCGTTATGTAACACGCAACTTATAATACCTAAATCATTTTTGTACTCTGCCCTTAAAGATATTTCTAGTTTTTGTGTATTCAGAGGTCTTTTGAGGGGGTGTATGCAAGACTCAGATCCGGTTGTCACCTCGTTCCTGTAAGTGTTAAAGGCTCATTACACTAAATATAATGTGAAAACCCAAATCTTTATGTAACAGTTAAACTGCAACATTTGTTCTGCGTATCCGCATGACATTTACCAGAGTGAATCAGCTACAAGAAGTAAAAGCAACTGTCTTGTTTTTGCTTTTAGGTACTCTTCTCAACTTAACTTATAAATGTGTGTGTGGGGGTTGCTTTTGGGTTTGGGTCTCATATGTTCCCATATGCATATTTTGGATTTGTCATATCTGAGACCCTGTCGGGTCCTTTGTACATCCTGTATACCCTCTGTTGTTTGTTTCTTGAAGCTGTGAATAAATGAATTTGGAATTTGTAGAAGTGTTTACAATCTATAGGTTAGGTTTGCATCAGCATGTATATATGTACATTTGACAAAAAAATAGATGGTGAAAAAGATAAAAGATGTTGAGTTATACGCACATAGTCTAAATTACCTTAAGCACCCAGTCTAGCCAAACAGCCCTCAGCGCTGATCTTAATACAGAATAGCAAATGAGGCAGAGCACAAGTCTATTTCCTGTCTGGCCTCATATATATGCCAAACCATACAGAATTCAGAAGTCTCTCTTTCTCTCCATTTCCATCTCTCTCCCTTTCTCGTTTCACGAACCTCTCTACCTCTCAGTCCTCAAATCCAGAGAAACTCCAAACTCTGCTGCCTCCCCTCCCCTCTCTGTACTCGATGTACATATAACAACCTATTCTTTATAGAGGGAGTCTGGCTGGCCAGTCTCCATGGCAACACTATCACTAGGCAACGGCCACTGCTCTTCCTGCTTTGTTGCGGAGCAGACAGAAGTGTGATTGTGGCAGGTAGCGACTGAGGCCTAGCGAAGCGTAGCCTGCAGACAGGTAAACTCATACAACGAAGAATAATTAAGATTTTTGCAGCATCTGTTTCATGCTGGTGTGTAATTATATAAAGGTACTGAAAATGCTTTACTTGAAGTTTTTATATATAAAGGCATTTTATAATGGTATTTGTTATCACGTATAATCCCTTTTATGGAATAATCTAATAACCAGAGTTTAAATACATTATAATATACTATTAGCTACATATGAATGTTGAAACAGGAATATATGAAAGTGGATGTGTATGTCTTTTATTGCACTTAAAACTATAAGTTAACTAGTTAATCTATTATAACTGGGGTTACAATTAGTGGTTGAAAGAAAGTTTTTTCTACCTATATTCTTCTTATTAGTTATCTTGGAATTAACTCTCTGCTAAATAAATGTACATATAATTGTACATTTTATATGTACAACTTTTTAAATGCCTTTATGATGCTATATCTAGATAGCAGGAAAGCTGATGGCTGATTTAATGAAGATATACTGCAATTTAATAACCCAAGCCAGCAAATGAGACACTATATACAAATAAACATGAAATATTTTCTCTAAATTCACTAAAATTTACAAGCAAGCCACGGTTACACTAGATGAGCTTGAGCATGCAAGCTTTTGGACACCAAAACAAACAGGATATGATGTCACGCTCTGAGAGTATAAAATAAACAATAAATCACATATTTAAAATGTAAAAATGTAC
The DNA here is from genome assembly GCA_036877625.1 of Ambastaia sidthimunki. Taxonomy (NCBI): domain Eukaryota; kingdom Metazoa; phylum Chordata; class Actinopteri; order Cypriniformes; family Botiidae; genus Ambastaia; species Ambastaia sidthimunki. The sequence goes on from JAZGTK010016413.1 coordinate 2,381, forward strand.
CACCTACACACCTGCTACCTTCTCACAACGCAGCACATAAGCAGCTTTGAAGTTTGTGTTCTTTGATTCGGTAAATGCGACCAGCGTGCAAAATTACCTTCGTTTGGGTAAAAGTCTGCAATATGCAAAAATGTACAGGCCACATTTCAATCTGTTATAACGGAGATCTCTGGAACATTATATAGTATCATTGTAAAGACTTCCAACACAATTCCTTACATTCATAATGCCTCATAATAACCAGGACGCAAAGCAGAATTTATAACACAAGTTTCTATCTTTTGACTGTTCTGCTGCTCTTGATAAGTTCAGACTCTTGTTGCCAGGTGTGCCGATATGCGATTATTATTTGTGCCGTGATTCAGCCTCACAATCACGACTCCTCTCATACAAACAGCATGAGGGAATTCTGCTGGGGGAAAGGAGCCATTTTGAGCTTTTTCAATGCATTTGCTTAGCAGTCATAATCACCGTAATTGTTCATAAAAAAGGAGTGCGTGATTACAGACGTGCTTGTGTAAGTGTAAGTGCTTGTGTGAGAGACGAGAGAGAGATGAGAAAAGAAACAAACCAGACCGTGTAAAGTTCTGGAATGAGTTTAGACAGCAAACAAACAGACGTAATCTGACCTTCATCACCTGCCCAACACTACAGAAAAAACACCCCTCCAACTATCAGTTAAGTCTGAATCTCAACATACACTTTAGGGCCGTAATTGCGTGCACAGTTTGTGTGTGTGTCTGGATGTGGGGGAGGAGTTTAACTCCCCAAATCTCAAAATCCAATTTTCAGGTGCACGTCTAGAGGGTCGACCTCTAATGCAAACAACGACCCCCCCACCACCCATCAACTACCCCTTTACCCTTCCACATTGACACCAGTGTTCAAATACCACCCCTCCCCCCAGATCCTGCTGGACGGCCCCCAATAGACCCAGCCACCCCACCCAAGTAGCACCACCACAACATCATATGAAAAAGAATATGAGCAGCCATGAATTTTAATGCAGTAGCTCATCTCAGGCAGGCAGCTTCACTTCTGCAGTGGAAATAAATATAAAGGAGACAAAAAAAGTGATAGATGAATCCTAAATCAAACAGAAAGCGAAGACAGAGAGCAGATGGAAACAAGGGATGGTGAAAAAAACAATGGAATAAGGGATGGAAGCGAGACTGCAAAAACTGCAAAAACTGGAACTGTCAATCTAACATGCTGATTTGGTGCAAATAAAAATTGGTTAAAAACATGATTGAATGCAATTAATTGTGCCTGACACCTACAAAGATATCGTAATAAGGGAAACTGAAGCAATTTCCGTATTTTTTTATTTTAAAGCTATCTTGTTTTTGCAGTCAGTGAGCAATGCATCTCGCCAAACCCACACTTATTGAAACCAGCTGCACAGAATAAGGAGAGAGACATGACTGAGTTAACAAACAAAATGAATGTAATATGGAACTCAAAGCTTCCAAAGTGAAACTACTTGTAACTTTACGCACCATATTAGAAACAATGCTTGTATTGTGAGCTTAAGAAAAGCAGGAAGTGATGCAATGGCCTAAATGTTCATCTGCTTGTGTACTTGGACCAACTGTTCAAAATATCGGTGGTCTTCTTGTATCCATTTCTTGTAATACAGTATATAACAATATATTGACCTAAAAAGTCAATTTTGGTAATGTCTATTCAATTCTATCATCCACCATTCATTAATTATCTTTATTTTGGGACTTTTCTAAGCAAATACTCATGTGCTGATAATCACAATGAATTCAATGAATTAATTGGCATATCACGTAATTAATTAGACTTAATTGTTACTCGATTGGCAGCCCCAGTAAAAAAGGATGAACACCCAGATTGGAAAGAGAAAGAAAGGAGTACAAAAGAGAGAGACAAGCACAGAGAGAATGAGAAAGGTGAAATCTCATCTCTTGCCGGAATAGTCTGTCATTTATCAAACTGATAGAACAGAGAGGAGTGAGGAAACAGAGGCTGCACACCAGTAAAACGAAATAAAGGCAGAGGATAGGAATTTGGATTTGGTCAGACTCCAATTTTTTTACTCTCCATCCAGCTATCGTGCCTACGTATAGATCTTTCTCTTTTGATCTAAATATTGCATGAATAATGCATAGGCCAAGGTTTCATTAAATCCCTCTTATTAATAATTTTGCTTGTGGTGTTAAGCTGGAATACGGGACGAGTGTGAAATGAGGAAGCGGGAGGAAAGGGGGAAACGCATCATCGCGCAAACGCTCGTTGTGTCTGAAAGTTTTCCTTGAATTGAATGCAGCCTAATTTTTGGCTCCTTTCTTTGACTGGAAAAATTATTGGTGCTAAGGGGTAAACAAGAAGATGGGCAGAACCATTCACCAGAGCACTTAGCCAGATAACTCTGGGAGGTTATTGGGCATGATCCACAAGGACACTGCAATGAGGTCACTCTTACCTTGGCTTTTTCAGACAAAAGGCTGCCGGATGAATGCTGCCCAGTCATATATTAGGAATGCAGGATCTGATACTATCTGATTTTGTCACATAAATGCAGTTTGATACTGTGTGACCCCTATTGTCATGCATATGTGTCATGTGTCATATTTGCCCTTTTCCACCAATATGGTACTGGAGCACATGCTGGGGACCTTTCGAACCCGCTTGCGTTTCCTCTGACCCAAGAGATGATGTAACTGACTATGTCATAATATAACCTGCCCACTGTCTTATTTTTAGTTTTACCACAATGTGTTTTAATGTCTTAAAAGTATTTATTTTATGGTCTATATTCCATTATGAGGCAGCTTTCATTTAACGGTTTGAAGCTCAAGTCAACAAAAAAGCCTTTTACAACTTATTTAATGTAATATTTATAAGTGAAACTAAATATTTAAGAAATAAAAATGTAGGCTGGGATTACATTTTACAAACTGAGACCTGATCGTGTAGTAAAAATGGCCATTATATGTTAGTGGTTGGAGGGGAGGGGTTAAAAATAGATTGAAAATAGATAGGCTTGATGATGTCAGCTGAAAAAGAAAGTTGTTTCAAAGGTGGAGCAAGTTTACATTTCTTTTTGAAAAACATGCACACTGCACAAAACACCAGAAACCAGGTACTGAGAAGGTAAATGGGGTAATTTTGAGGTCATGTTGAGTGTAAATGAAACAAATGAAATTTTATAGTAATCAAGTCACACATATGATATTTGTAAATAAAATCATTTTATTTCAGACAGATGGGAAATAAAAGGCAACAAAAATAGGCAAAAGCAGAAAAAAAGGACAAAAACAGTGTGTCAACTGAATGTGCATCATGTTGCAATGCTCTGTATCAGATGTTTCCAGTGTAGACAGTTTTGTAGATTATAATTACAGTCAAGCCAGAAATGTTGTTGTTGTAAAAACTTTACATAGTGACAACGTTATCCTCCCCCAGCCCGCAGTTTAGTAATTCCTGATTGGAGACCAGAAGATTTAAAGGGCCGGTGCAGAATTTTTTCAACCCAGGACCACCTTTTCTTCCACGAAAACACATCGAATGGGGCTAGATTTGGGCACCAGCTCAGGTACGAGCACCATGTCAGTGGAAAAGGGGTTTGAGTGCATGAGTATTGTTAGAATAGTGGTACTCTATGGGAGGTGTTGTGAGTGTGTAGTACGTGGCGAATGCTGGGCTCACGTTTGTGGTTGTTCTTGCGCTGGAAGGGCAGCGTGTGCCGTTCAGACTCTTCCTCGCCCTCCTCGTCTGCCAGGTGTGTGTGAGTGTAGTGATAACTCAAACCTGGACGGTTCTTGTACCGCTTCCCACAAACTGAACATAAGCACACAAATAGACAATGTAACAAACTATCACAAGACTCTCACTGGACTGTACAGTGTATAGTTAGGTACAAGATGTTCCACAAAATAACGACACATTATAAATATATTTTGTATTATACATATTTACATTTGATTTCATAATTTGTATTCATATTTTACAGGATGGTTTTAAAATATAGAACAAAAAACTTTCTAATCATGTCTCTTTAATAACATTACTTTGCACTAAACCTTCCAGAAATTCCAAAGATTTCCAGAACATTCTATTTCATTTAATTATGACACTTTTTTATTTCAACTGTGTATTGTCTGTATGCATCTATTGATCCTGCAGGTCACAGTGATGAAGAATTCCAAGAATTCCATTCACATACATAGTAAAGAAATCTACTGCTCATTTTTCTATGCTGGGTTTGGTAATGAGTTCTTGTGGGTATCTGTACATGCTACTTACTGTCACACACATATGGCTTGTCTCTATCCTCTAGAGATGCTGGATCCTGTCTTTTCCTCATTCCCCCAACACCACATGCCTGCGTGCATCACACCAACACACACACGCACACACACCAACAAACAGATTAGCTGGCGGTTAGCAACTAGTGTGTTGCTCACAGGTGTGGCTATAAAACCATCACTATTTTGGCCTTGTTGTGTCTCCGCCTCCCACCCCTGCTTCCTTCTTCTAGCTTCAAGCAAATCCTCTAACACGGCATTAATTACACCTAGCGCACAATTATCACAGCATCTTTTCTGCACACTGCCTGATAACTATGTGGGGTACGAGAGATTTTAGAGGAAGTAGGGCTCCCCAATTAACAGCACAAAGAGGTGAGAGATTCTGAGAGTTCTACAAAAGACATACTTTCTGCTTCACTACACTACAGTCACCTCCACGCATGACTGGCTAGACGAGTCCAGATTAAACTGCAATTCCTACATTTTGCCAAACCTTGATTTTTGCATGCATGTTAACTGAAAAATACAATTGTATTGTTTTCTTATTTAGGCCGTGGTCATATCACCAGAGCTATAATCAAAGATAAGCTAAGTCATGTTTTCTGTGTGCTATCACAGGTGATGTCTGTAAACTGGAATTAAAGGAAGTTTTTTATGAGTGTTAGTAAGAAGACACTTTGAATATCAACACAAAGCCGGCGGAACGCAATGATGAAAGGTAAGTAGGGATCAAAACTGGAGACATGCTAAACAGCTGTGATAGATCAATGGCTGATGAATTACAATGGCCTGCTTTGTTGAAACCGTAGCCGTGAGGAAACAGGAATACTAGATGAAAACAAAGACCCCACGGGGTGGTTGCTAATGTACAGGTTTGCGACACAATGCTATTATTATAAAAACCTTACATTTGGGTCTAATTGCTCCCTAGGGCATTGTGGGTAATCAGCCTGATAACAATTTAAAACCAAAACCAAAGTCCCTTTAAGGAATGTCACCCCACTTAGCAGCCATATTTGCAGCTACTTTGGTCATACAAAACCAGGTCCTATCTGCTTAAATGGGGAAACTTACATATATAGGGTCACAATAAAACAATATACATTATCACCTCTACCATAAATTTAGTTTATTACCATCAAATTGCATTAAAAATCACAGAGGCTGAAAAGTACCTCATGACACAGTGTACAGGGCCACACCCCTTGAGAATCATTAGCGTTTAGCAAATGACAGTTGGCTCTTTCTACTAGAAGGCGGGACTTCATTTGCTAGACTGGCCATATTGAATATTGTATTTTTCCTCATTCACAAAAATAGAACTGTGGTATCTTGTCAATACATTTAATCTTTGGGCAAACTGGTTGATTCTATTAGTATGATTCAAATTAGTGACCACTTGTCCAAACATAATGAATGATAAGTTTAATGAGTGTTTTACCCGTCCTTTGGTGCGGTTCTTGCGTTTGGGGACGTCTTCCTCCAGCTCTTCCACATCCAGTTCATGAGGAAAGTCTCCCACCAGCAGTTTCTGTTACCACAAGGACATAACATCACAAATATCTTTTCTGAGAGTCTCAACAGGGAAACAATAAAGCTTATTATATGTGTATCCAATCAAACTAAATGAAAAAACTATGCAAGGTTAATAACATTACAACACAGGCTACGTAAAAAATGGGTTCAAGGAGGATAAATGCCTTCAACAATGTGCTTTGTGCAGTGAATTATTAGCTGTTGTTATCAGAACACTGAAATCGTATTAATGTGTCTATACTCATAAAGGCTGGGCATTTCTCATATTAAGCAGCCTAATATGATGATGTTGTATATCATGTTATTAGTTGTTGAGCTTGTGCAGATCATAATAACATCAATACATTTCAATATTAAATTTTAAGAATCAGATATTGTTTATTTGTTTACTATGATAATTTTGCTACTATGTTGGATCAGCACTTGTTGCCTAATGTAGTATTAGGGTCATGATGCAAAAGTATTGCTTTACACTACACTACACTTGTATGTTAAATTAGCTGCAGTTACATATATATGAAACAATGCCAGACCCTTATTTTAAAGGGACAATATGAGGGCAACAGTTTTTGTATTAGTTGGCTATAAACACTAGTTTGTAATGACCATAAGCAGAGTAAACCAGGTCTATCCAGCAGACAGAGGATTTGCTACATAAACAGTTGCTAAATAAACACACAGGAGACACAATGCAATATCTTAACACTTGACACAGCTCATAAAACACAGCAGTTTGTCACAATAAAAAGTACACTCCAAAGACAAGACCATTTGAAACGCTGTTACAACAGTACAATACATCAGATAGAACTGAGAAAAGATATCAATCAAATAACCTTTTTGGTTGGACATGCTGTAACAACTCCACTAGCAGTAAAAGCATTCATCTGTATTGTACCCTGAAAAATTCACCTTACACTTTTTTTTTATAAAGATGCCATGAAATGAGTTTGGTGATAACAATTCTTTCCCATGTTGACGTTTCGAAACAGGAAGTTGGACGAAATACATCCTGTTTACATCACAGCCATGAAAAAAGTGATTTTCTATTAAAATTGGGGGATTCGTACAATTCCTACAAACAAAAGAATCCTCAAATGTTTTAGTCTAATTTGGACAAGAAATATTGTAAATGTTAAATGTGTATATCTAAACGTTTATTCTGACAATTTTAATCAGTACACCAACATTTAGATGTCCTTAAAGCTGACAGACATTAACTAAAAAAAAACAAAATAGTTTATACCAACTAATTTTGGTTTCAACTGCACAAACTTGAAATTAAAAAGCCTCATTAATTCACAGATGCACTTTGCACACCAACTATCCAGCTGCAATTTGTAAAATGTTCTGTCTGCAAGCTGTGGTTATTTCATGGCTAAACATAGCATTTTCAAATACTGCCACTCTCATGTTCTGCCTTTGCTCTAATTGGTTACGCCTCTGCTCGAATTAAATTCACGACATCACCAAGGGCTTAGCCTCCCACTGCTATCAGTGTTTCATGAAACTGTACACGCTAAACCGGCCACTACAACTGCAGAACCCCCATAACTCCACACAAAGGCTTCATGCTTGCCCAGGCCCAGACATTTTTCAAGTGAATTCTTAATCAATGTCAGAACAACCAACATTCAACTAACCTACATTCAAAAAACCCTTGAGACACGCAAGACAGTGTTTCTTTAAGATTAAAACCCTCTAGCTTTCATACTCACTTCACATGCGTTATAAAATGATTAATGTATTTTAAAAGGGATCATCTAGTACAATTTGTCCTAGAACGGGATTGAGTTAAAACCTGATTTGAAGAACAATTAAAATTAAATTACACTAAAAGAATGTTAAAGTAATTTGCATTGATTTAATATAAGTATATTCTCATTGTTTTTCATGTTATAATATTGTATCTAAAAAAGCAGAAGAACTGCCTCATGTGCAAAATTCAACACTCACGCATACACGCTACCGAGATGCAACAGTCTCACAGTTTATTTTTCATATTTGAAGTTTATGATGACATTAACAGGTACAGAGGGCAATAGGAGATACGTACCAATTCAATGCTCTGAAGGCTTTAGGGCTTGTTCAAATCCCTACCCCAAAGTATGCACACTAATACCCAAGATGCCTTTTTTAGTACAACTGCAACTGTACCTATAAAAGGTGGGTATTACACAGTGTAGGAAGAGAACAGAGGTAGCAGGAAAGCAGACAAGTTTTTAGCACCTGTGAGGGCCTGAGGCGAAGTAAGAAGCAGGATCATGGGGCCACTCCTAGGGGATGGAGAGCTCTTAAGAATGACTCTTAATTAAAGTGCTAATTGGTTAACTGTCCACCCCTAGGACAGCTGTCATACTGCAGACTGTGATGACAGCTCAATTGGCTAAAAGTCCGGTTCATTAGGGTCTATATTTATTCACGTGTCAACACCCTGTCAGACGTAAATACCTGTAAACCCAGAAATGTTAAAAATATGCAGCCTCACCCAGCAAAATCAATACAACAACTTTGTCAAATTCTTTGACATACTCGCAAAGACGTTCACACTGTAAAACCAATGCACTCACGAGTGTACACACACTTTGTGGTTAACAAGGAAGTGTGCCAGTGGGGGCGTGTCAACCCTGCAGGGATTTGTGTCACTGCCAGCACGAGAAACAAATACAAGAGAAATGAGAAGGGAAGAGAACGAGAACATAAAAGAGAGAAAGACAGAGTAAGAAAGCAAACAGGATTGCTGAATGAAGCTGTGGAGAACCCAAAACAAACACTTGTAGTGAACGTGGATGAGACAGAGTGTCTAAGGAGGAATTCACAGAGAATGAATCGGGTCCGGAAAAGCCATGTTTATTTCCACACGCTGTCCAAGTTGGTTTGCCACTCGACTTAAGGAACTGGCAAATTAAGGAACTGGCTAATTGCGCAAAATTAGTTCCACGCTAATGGCTAGTGCCGCATTAATGCGGTCCAACAGCAGTTTTATGAATAAAGCACAATATGGAAGAAGCTTAATTTACTTTTATTAAAAGTAAACATTCTAGGAAAATCTTACCTGGCATTCACTCATAGGTTCCTCTTCTTTTGTCTCAACCTTCTTATCCAGCAGTTCTCCACTGAGGAGAGACTCTAAGACGGGACCCTCAGGAACACCCCCTTCCTTCTTCAGGGCTGCTTCATAGTCTGAACACACACACACAACATACAGACAGTGTAGTTTAGATTTAAACAGCTTTCCTGTATTCATGTAGACCTGGTTTCAATGGGAGTGTTTAAGACTGTGGTTCTCCAAAACACTGTAAAAAGTGACAAAAGGAACTACCTGTTCTGACTAAAATTACCTTTGTTGATGGAGCCTAATGTATTCCAGTTGATTCATTCTTAAAATATAATAAATATAAAAATTGTTAATCTGATTTTCCCAAAACAAATCATATTTTTAGGTGACAAAATGTTTTACAGTTTAGAGAATTAAAAGTTAAAATTCAAATTAATTATTACATACTAATTTTAACATATTATAAAGTGGGATTCACTAATTCTAATCTTACATACTAGAGAGCATATAATTGGTTGAAGTGTATGCAAAATAGGGTGCAGGTGATGTCAGAATGCCAAATAGAATTTGTACATCTAACCAAGCTGGTAAGTTTCTTTATACATGCTGTTAATGACGAACAACAATCTCAACAAAAATGTATCAAACTAATTCCTCAATGTATGTTCTTCATCAATATCACTGAAACTGCTCTCACCGATCTTAAACTCGATGGGTCCAAGACGTGGGTCTTCTAAGATGTTTAACCGTCTTTTCTTTCTCCAGCAGCGTGCAGGATAGGTATAGAGCTGCCCGGGAGCCACACCTGAGTGCCAAACACAACCACAGCTGCTTAAGTAACATTACATGATGTTTGCCCACAGCTCAAACACCTGGAACCTCAGAACAAACTCCCAATGAAAACAGAAACATCACCTGTGTGGTTTAATAAACACACACAGACACACACCTGGCCCTCGATGGGTCTTCTCCATCCATATGTAGCAGTTACTCTGTGCTACGCCTGTTTGTGAGTCGAGGAAGGGCAGACGCATGGAGCGCTCAGCGCAGAGTCGAGCATTATAGCTGCGGCAGTGCTCGATGGCATCACGGTAGAACTCCTCACCAAGGCTGCAAACCATTCAAAATTACTGTCATTCTATAGTATCTAGTATGGATCTCCATGTATTTGCATGTAGAAGTAATCTGAGTTCTTCTATGTGCATAATTTTGAAATTTAAGAGAGAAATATAATCTCTGCTGAAAAAAAATATCTAGACATCTGAAACAACATTCAGACTGGTTTGCTCATCTTAGGTGGGTAAGTTGGTCTAGCTGGTTTTGCTCTGGCCAAGCCGGTGTTCAGCTGGTTTCCTGGCTTAAATAGCTGACATGTGCCCATTACTCCCCCCAAAACGAGCAACCAGACCAACCTGACAGGTAGACCAGCTAAAACAAGCAAACCAGACTGACTTAACATGTACTTTTTCAGTTGGGATGAGGGGTCATTTTG
>JAZGTK010016414.1:0-12745 GCA_036877625.1 Ambastaia sidthimunki
AAAAACGTGAGCAATGAAATATTCATTCATTTCATGCTTTTATCATATTCTTGCGCATTTCTACAAACTGTGTCTTTAAATTAGCTGTGAAAGAATATAATCAGCAAATATAAACTTACCGGCATATTAATTCTTAGCGTTTTCTTTTTTCTTGACATTTTCTTCTCATCGTTCTTCTTAGAATCCATTGCGGTGCTGCCCATCTTCCCCAAAATATATTTATATATATAGTTTCAATGCCAAAGTCTTATTTCAGGCAGGAAACCACAATAAAACCCGTTTCCCTGTGAGCATCAGAGATGCACGTTTTTAAAGGCAAACATGATTTTAACGTATCAGTGGATCTATCAGCGTCTCTTGTGAAATGAAGCTCGTTTGTTCAGTTTCTGTCGGAGAAACTCGTGCATTGAAACTTGAAGGTTCTTCAGGACAGAAGACTGACGCTCTGCGGTTCTCATGATCCCTGCGTGCGCGCGTCACGCGTGAGCGTTATAAAAACCGCGCCGCGTCCTCCTGTCAATCAAATGACGGAGACGCAGGAGGCGGGTTAGAGTGCGCGTTGTGTTGCTATGGTTACAAGCATGCACGCTGCAGTGAGCATCCGTGATGAATGCATTAATGCATTTATACAGATTACAGCAGATATCTGGGCTGTGTGACAGAGACAGATGAGGGCAGATGAGCTTTTCAGCATCATTTTGAAAGAACTGTGTATAAGGCTTTTATTTATACGCTACACATAACACGTGAGGCCTCTGCGAATCTAATCTTTCTTATTGTTGTACATCATTTCATCCCCTTTAGCCCATTAGGAGCCAACTAGGAACAAAAAAGCACTGAAAACATGTAATGCTTTTAAAAGCACTGAACTTTATTTTTTTATTCTGACTGCAAATGTTATGTATTATTCCCTGTTCAAAAACTCTTATTCTAAATTATTTACTGCATGACACAGTCACGTGTTTATGATGTTATATTCAATTATAATACAAATGAAATTCTCTTCAAATAATAAATACTTGGTTATATATTTACATCCATTTATTCAGCTGTTACATTCTTTAATAAAAGGGGTCTTTGGGGTGCATAATTCACCCGCATGAAGTTCATACAGAAGCGCTTTATTTTACTGCCATCTAGTGGCTAAAACAGGAACATGTTTATTCCACCAGTCCCGACAGAGAGCGCTATACAGTTAGCCGTGCTGGTTCAGGTTTAACTGTTAACTCAGTTGTAGATAAAATAACCTGATGTTCTGGCAGATCCTCGTGAACAAGATAAAATGACTTTCTGAGCCATGCAGCACGACATACTGCTGAAATGACTTAAGTGTAAAGTTGACATTGCTCTGTACAAATAATGATGCTGAACAGTTCGGCTGCTGTAATACATTCATATTTCAATTACTCCAAAAACTTTTTTAAATATATGTGCAAGAAGGTTAATGTTTGCAAATTAAAATCACCAGCATTTATGACAACCTGCTACATTCTTCACAATGGATCAAAATCGGGTGAGAGTTTAATGCCATATTTACCTGCGAACAGCTCCTGATCAGTTAAGCGGGGTGGAAATAACAGGTACCGTCTAAAAAGTGTTAATTTTTGAAGGTTGTTTGCAATTATTGAAGGTGGTAATAAACGTGTCGTGTCATTGGCACACGGTCTCTCAGCGACTGGTGACGTCACACAGATAATTCCTCAAACACTGGACAGAAGATTTTAAAACAGATGAATGTGTTACTGCAGCCAAACACAAGAGCTCCATTCAAATCATTCACATTTTATTATTCAGTTCAATCCATGTTTGTTTTCATTCATAGTGTTCAGGTGTCACAGAGATGTCAGAAATCTGTGTAGCTGTTTTGAAAACAATGAAACTTCTGACTTTGTATTTTTTAAACTGTAGTTTTATAGAGATAATATGTCAGTTAGGTGTTATCAGATTATGATCTTATTGTTTTTGTGAATTTCAGATGTCAGAATAGAAGAGTTCTTATATGAAAAACTGGACAGAAAGAACAACCATGAACTTTTGGGTCAGACCATGATGGACTCTGGGAATGAACTCGGGCCGGGAACAGCCTATGATAAACACCAGACACAAGAGGACTGTGTCATAGTTCTCTAAGATTCTGTTCTTCCATCCCAAAATAGAACTCTAGTACCCGTGGCAATATTTTCCCAATACTTACCATTTTCCCAGCAGGAACACAGTTCAGATAATTAATGGTTCTTGCATGGTTCTCGTGTTAAAATAACTAAAGAGCCATGAAAGCGTCTGCTGTTCATGGAAAGTGTGAGATCTTCTGATGAGACATCTTCATGATCCACTGGTTCCTCCTCAAGCTGTTGATGAAGCTGTTTGTGCCGGATATTAGCAGTGTGTGTGTTCCCAGCTTCCTCCTTTGTTGTGCATATAAAGCTGGTAAAGAGGATCTCTGAGTTTGCTCAACATCATGATGGCATTTCAAAACTGCTCGCTGCCCTTGAGCTCAGTTTCACAAGAGAAGTGAAGTGTTTGAAGATGATCTCATGACAAGAGCTCAGCCTCCAAACACACACACACACACAAACACACACACACACACACACACGCACGCACACACACACACACAGCTGCACTGAGAGGAAGCTGCTCACTTGTGCTCAAGTGATTCTTAAACCAATTGCTCTAAATAGCTTCTGCAGCAGCCGAGTTACATCCCTTTTACACACATTTACCATGATAACCACAGTGTATGCATAAAACAACTAACATAAAAGATTAATTTATTTTCAAGATGAATTTACTGTAGTAACAACTATCTACCACAGAGGGTTTGAAGGATTCGTTTCCAGGGAACACAAACTGTACCCCAGGCATGCAGTCTGCAGTTCATACATGTGAATGTAAACTTTGGTGTTTTGGCAAAATTATCAGGTGATTTCCATGAGAAATGTTCAGAAATGTTAGCTGTGTTGTGGCTGTGTCATAGTCGAGTGTATCTGGATGCTGTAGTCTGAACACACACTCCTCGTGCTAAATAAATTATCACTGTTTTACTAACTGCTGTGCAGATGAGCAGACAGGAAGTGACAGAGGTGACGAGAACATTCAGCATCTCGACCAGAATGTAAAATCACAATCTGTCTCTTTACAAACAACAGTGAATAGCTGGAAAGACATTTTCAGCGTCCCAGTCTCAGTTACACTGCCTCTGTTTCCTGTCATGTCCATAATAAATGTATCTTACAGGCAGTTACAGGGTCATGATTGGTCAACTAGTGGCCCAACAGCAGAAAATCAGAATTACTTTAGAGACACAGCTACTCAAACAAGTTTAAGAGTGCTAACAAAATCTGTCACACATTCAGTGTTTAAACTTTCACTTCCCACTTGCTTTGCTCCATTAGAAGCATGTGAATCCATTTAAGAGCACAACTGAATTCAAAACACCTGAATTCAGTTTCTCTGATTCACACTTACTGAAAACAGCTCACTGTGACTCTCTTTTCTCAGGCAGATCTGAAGATGACAGAGTGAGTTTGACAGACAGGCGGAGACAGACATCAGCAGCACACATGTGAGTCCACGTCTGCCGGTCCAGATCTCAGTTCAGTTTCACTCAAACAGAACCCGTATTTTCTCTCCTAATGTTCTGTCTGTCACAGGCCCATCATCTCCACTGCTGAAATGACTTTTTGGAGGCCCGGATGACCTGCTACGCCCAGTGCTGGATCTCCAGAAGCTGTTGGGAAAGGAAACTGTATTTATCAGCATGGTTCAGCTTTTAACACTTTTCTTTAACCAAAATCAGACCTTCAGAAAAAGCAAGAAAACAGTTAAGAGATGAGTGCTAATTTTACACATTCAGTAATATAATAAAAACAACTTTTTACTTTACTTTGTTTTCTCTGTTTATAACCTAAAAGAGGTACAGCTGTTAATCTATTTAAAAGCTTAATGTATCTAAAATACTTTCTTGGATTGATACGTAACGTAATTTTATTATAAAATAAAGGGGCTGTTTTTTTGTGTTCTCTGTGTTTAAGTTACTGAATTATTGTTTTTATGTGTAATTTATGGGGCTTTTGGTTAGTATAGGTTACTGACAAACTACTAATATTTCCACAGATTTTATGCTTTATTACTTGTTACAGTTCCCAACTGGACTGCTAAGAGACATTTTTACACATCGTTGGATTAAAATGCAAAAATCATACAGTATACACAGAACAGTATGCAGTGTTGTGCCAGTATAACTGTGCATTGCTCACAACGGCCAGTAGAGATCAGGCTTTCCCACAGTAATGTTCTTGCAACCAATTTCAGGTTATTTTGTAATACGCAAAAACCTTAAAGTAACAAACAGATGTATAATGTTGATTGGTGCACACATTAATATTCTAAAGTGCACATGTTCACCTGAAAAAGATAAAGAGATACATGTACGTGTTTAACTGCATTGAGTTAAAGATGCAAAACATGCACAAAAGTAGTACAAAGACTATTTGTCATTTAATGAAGATGCTGTTGTTCATTTGTTGTCGTGTGATTAAGGTCGTGGCTCATGTGTTGTTGTGAGCGCTTGTGTAAATGGTGTGTGCTGGTCAGTGATGGATGGGTTAAGAGGAAGTGGGCTGTTGACTTCCTGTGCAGGCGTTCATATCGCTGCCCGTTACGCAGCCTCACATGAGGGCAAGATCAGTTCCTTCCCAAAAACAGCTCTGTGAGAAACGCCCCCGTTTGCTTCTGCATAGAGCTCATGCCTGATTCAGCCGGCAGAAGATCTTAGCTGCTGATGTAACATTAAACACAGACACTAGAGGGATTCTCTAAACATCCTGAGCTCCAGTTCTCACAATGTCCCTCTTCTAACATGCTCACCATAACCTTCATGTGACTGACATGTTTTATGACAAAATATCAAATCTGATATCCACACTGTACGGTTCTGGTGAATCCAGACATGAAAAGATTTGTTGCTGACAGAGAGAATATTTGCTCTTTGTGGTGACAAACAACATGATCTTATCTGATTTATTTATCTGATATTACCTTCTACACTTACTGCAGTACATAATGTTTGAACAATTCTCATGTGAAAATCATGTGAAAACAGATTTTCTGTCCTGGTTCTAAAGGACACATCAAAAGGTTTCCTGCTGGTTTATGTTTCAAATAAAACATAAATACATGAGTTTTTTATCAGGGTAAAAATTCAGTTAAAGATTCTACCCCAAAGTAAATTAACAAGCACAATCAACAGATAAACATTAACATTGTTATAAATAAAACGTGTATTTCTGACTGCAAGTGTTCCGTTTGCAGGCGTTTCTAAAAGCACATTTCCTCTTTCTAGAAGAATGTGGAAACATCTTAACTTTTGCCTTCTAAAGTCAAACATGAAATTCTGACAAAATGCATGCATAACCCCAATTTTCACAATCCAACCTATTCCTGGTCCATAAAATTATGTCCCATCTCATGCTTCTCCCTAAAACTTAGTCCCACTGCAGAAAATGAGGGTAACGAACAGGGTGACATTTTGATTTTTAAGTAACTTTTAACTATTACTTCATACTTCATTGCACTAAAGATTAGGTCTCAAACTAAAGTTAAACTGAAGCTGAAAGGTGACAGATATACAGCTTAACTCTGGATTAAATATTAGATGGAGGCCGGGTCTGTGAAATCGCTCCCTAGTTTCTCTTTGTTTCTGTTCAAACCGCCATGACCTAGCGAATCACCACAGTGGTATTCTGGTTACGCTCTGGGTTAACATGCACACATGGCTTTTGGCACATACAACACTTACACACACCAACACAAACTACCAGCTTTCCAGGCTTGTTGGCTCAGTGACGTTTGTGTTTTCTTTTATTTTTATCACTCGACCCACAAACTCAAGGTCCCATGCAGACACGTGTTGGTCTGAGGCAGTTTGGTTTAGCGGTTTAACCTTGATTCTCTGCAGTGAATGACAATAAGCGGCTGCATCGGTCAGTGTGGACACTCGCTGCGGTCACATGATTGTCTTGTGTGTTACACAGTTGACTCATTGTGTTTTCCAGAGATGCAGTACTGTGTTTATGTACTGAGATTGTTTTGAGATTACTTTTGTTCCACAAACAACCTGTTGTATCGTTAGCAGACATCATTCATTTTACTCTTTTAAAGACACAATGTTGAAGTAATGTTGAAATATCTGAACTTGTAACATGTTTGACTGTTTCATTAGTGAAAGCTAATCGCACTTAGCGATCTTGTAAGTAAATGAGTGTCTTGTGTTTCAGATCCCTCCAGTCCTGCTTCAACGGCCTCTGAGACCTCAGCCTGGAGCGAAACCACATCACCACAGCTTTAAGACCTGAGCTGGGCAGTTACTACAGGTCTTAGCAAAACAGGAAATATTGTGTTTCCTTTGTTACGTTTAGCAACGCTCGTAACGCACAATTTCTACAAACCTATGTAAACACAGTCACGCAATTTTGAGAAAAAATACTTTTATACTGGGCAAAGACATTTTAAATAATATCAGATTACTCGAGATGCAAGCAGATATTCTGAAAACACACGTAAACTAAGAGAAAAGTATGATTTATGTATATCATTTCCAACATAATAATACTGAATGAAATGTGCCATATTTTGAAAAGTTTTGTTTAGTAAAACACAAACACTGATCAAATGTGCACCGGATGTTGTTTTTAGAAAAAGCATCTGACAAATGCATAAATGTAAGTTCAAGAATTTCTTTCTAAAAAGGAAAAATATCACGAACGTGTAACATTTGCATAAAAGATTTTCAGCAGCCAAACATGTAACGTTTTATGAAGCACAACTTTAATGACACATTTACACACATTTACAAGCTCACGGGCCAATATGGCCTAAAACTGAAGACAATATCTTACAGGTTACATGAGTTTGACACGTTTTTCAGTACGGGGTGGGTCTCCAGCATCTCTTCTTAATAGCACGAGGCAACATTCTTGGCTTGAAAGTAAGCAGGTAAATGACAGAGATGCCCACAATGGAAATGATGAGTGTTGAGAAGAGGAGAAAGTACCACACAATGGATTCCTCATTGCTGAAGCCACCACAACTCACTGCATCAAAGAGCGTTACTTTATGCCATCTGTTGTTCAAGTCCAAACATCTCATTTCTGAGAGATCAACAACTTTAATGCCTTTATTCTCCGTGAACGTCCTGTACCAGTCTAAACGGCAGCAGTTAAAGGCATTTCCATTCATATAAACAGCTTGCAGTCTTTGAGCTAACGTGGAAGCGTGTTCAAAGGGGATTGTTGTCAACATGTTGTCCCTCAAGTCCAGAAGATTCAGGTTCAGTAACATCAGAGATGCGGGAAGCTCTGATATTGAGTTTTTAGAGATATTTAAAAACTTCAAACGGCCATACGAAGAGAAGTCAAAGTCTTGGACTCCTGTATTACTGAGGCCCAGGTGCTGCAAAGTGTTACTAAGACTTGCCAAAGATTCTTGTTTGATCTGTAGGCCTGGATTATCGGATAGTTCGAGGTGAGTTAAGGGTGAGCCCTCAAATGCTGAAGATGGGATATTTTGAATGCTACAGTCTGCAAGATAGAGATGTTTTAATGAAACCATGTTGGACCACACCACACATGAGGAGGTCATGTAGTCTGATTCTTCAGAATAACACACGTCCACTGGGTTATGGCTGAGGTCTATTGTGGTGAGACTTGACAGACCTGCAAATATCCTGGGTGGGAGATTTTGAAGGTCATTGGTGCTCAGATTTAGATGTGTGAGGTTATTTAAATCACTTCTGGAGTTTTGGCTGGGTTTAAGCTCAGTTAGCTTGTTTTTGCTAACATCCAGTTCATAGAGACCCACTGGTAGATCCTCAGACGTCAAACTGAAGGTCTGTAAACAGTTGCTCCTCAGCTTCAGCTGGTAGAGATGGGGCATCTGCTGAATGAATCCTTGAGGAAAGTTATTTACCTTGTTCTCGCTCAAGTCCAGGAGCTCCACATGGGAAAGATCTCCATGTAGGCTCTCATTCCAGAGCTCCACTGTTACATTGTCCACGTTTTGTCCAAGGTTGTAGTACTCAACCCTGGTGGTCCAGTTTGAGGATGTGTCATTTGGAAAGTGTTGGTAAAAGTCTACCAAATTATTGGACAAAATCAAAGTTCTTATATGGTTTTGTGTTGGAAGGAAAGGAAAGAATAGCAAACGGTTATCAGACAAATCCAGTGTCTCTAGCTGAAAAGTCTCTGTTAAATTCTGATTGGTTATGAACCATTCAATGGAATTGTGGCTGGCATTTAAGACCAGTAACTGGGTCATTTCAAATTTGACCAAACATGGCAAGCAGTTGAAGGCCAAGTTCAACCTCTGGAGTTTTTTCATATGATCAAAGGCACTGTCGATCTCAAACAACAAGTTCCTCTCTAGGTTCAGCTCTTTAAGCTGATAAAGGTCTCTAAAGGTTGAATCGTCCAACCTCAACAAAGCATTACGGGACAAGTGAAGGGTCTCGAGAGAGGACAGGTTCTGTAACAGCAAAGTCACCATGTCTTCTGAGAGGCCATTACCTGACAGATCAAGAGTCTTTAGTTGGGTCAGAAAGCTTAATGCCTGGGCGACCTGCTTGTGTCCATAATGAAGATCGTTGTCTGCAAAATTTAGGTTTTCTATAAGAGGCAATTTAGAGAACACATTCTTCTCCACGGTTCGTAGATGGTTTCCTGCACAGCTGAAGGTTCGGAGAACAGGATACCTCGACAGACAACCATCTTGTAATTCTATCAGAAGGTTCTTGTCCAGAAAAATCTCCTGAGTCTGCTTTGGTAAATGGGTTGGTACCGTGGAGAGCTGACCGCTGTTGCACAAAGCTGTGCTTTGAATCTGGAGAGACAGAGAGAGAAAAAAAGAGGATATTCAGTGACTGTTACACATTAAAAATATTTTTACACAAAATGGAAAAACTTTTTTCTAAAACTTGCTGAGAACTTTGCTCTATTCTAAAAGATGAAGATGGATATTTTGTGAGACTAACATATTGTGAACAAAAACAGACAAACAAGCAGAAATACAAACATGTGACTCACTCATTGTACTTCATAAAAGTTAATATTCATGGCAAAAACGTTTTCCTTTAGTCTGGTAATCTATAAATGTGCTTCACTTTGCTCAGTTTTGTTAAGATATCAAAGCCAGCTTTCAAAACTTCAAAATATTTCAATATGAACTCAAATATTTCTCATTAAAATTCTCTCTGTGTTACCCACTTTCATTCTTGAGCTCAAACCTCCAACTGTATGTCTACAATTATCTCCAATTTTATTAGCTCCAATTGTCTCCAATTTTTATATAACTTGATACTTGCATCACATACTTGCAATAAACATTGTCCTGCACGTTTCTTTCTATAGCTGCATTTTTACTAAATACCATCACATTAGACACTCACTGTGTGTTGGTGAAACTGATATATATGTATATTCAGTCTTCAGTCCTGTAGTTTGTATTTTTAAGGGAGTTTGTAGTTAAGAAGTCATTTATCACATACCAGTCTGCAGGAGAAGCTCTGTGGATGTCCAGAAGCTGAAAGAAGGACGACCAGAACCGACACCACGATGTGAGAGAGCAGAACAGCCGGGAGATCAAACACCAGCATCTTAACATGATCACTGTGATGGGAGTGGAATACAGTATTAGAGAACACAAGGTGTGTGATTTAATTTAGTGGTAAACATTGTAGTGAGAAGCATAAAATATATTAAAATATATTACAAAATGATATTATTACTACTAATTCATTAGCAGGATTGATTACAACACTTTTAAATAACTGTGTATTTCATAAAGTCGGCTGTTTTAGTTGCCAGCGGTCTACATGTGGCACGGCCAGCATCATTTTGTGGCTACAGCTGAGATGATTGTAAAACCAAAGGTGTTGTCGTTCTCATTCTGATGAAGATGCAGCTGTTTGAGGTTATAAATGTGACTGCTTGAGCTGCACTTAATCTTTTATGGTTTAGCTACATTTACACTGGCTTTAAAAACCAATTGGACGCTTAAGGGACACCTAAAAATGTACTGAAAATCATTACAAAGAGAACAAAATGTAAAACCAGGTACTCTTTGTTTTAAAAGATAAATAAAAAAGCACACTTTTAATGCAAAACAGAGAGAGTTTGTTTTAAATTACAAGAAAATTAATGCAGTTTAAAATAAAGATTTTTTGATGTTTTCTGGTTTGTGAATAAGTTAGTAGTTAATTTAAGGAGCATCAGCTCAAAGATAAATCCCCCAAAACATCCAAACTCTCAGCGCTGTGCCCTTCAGTGAAGCACCAGACCTGCTGGATCAAAGCCGTGGCTGAATTTGTAATTAACATTTAACCAGAGTTTCTCTGTTTTACATTGACACACACACACACACACACACTGGGTGTAAAGTGCGCTCTTACCCCCGTGGGCAGGATCGCGCCCTCCGCTCCTCGGTGAGGTTCACTGCAGATCATGGGTTTGTGGGGAGGTTCTTGGCTTGCATGGTCTCCTCTGAGATGCCTGAGATCTGCTCTTCTGCACTTGTTTAGTAATTGCGGAAGCAAGCAAACAGCGGAAACGCAGTCACATGAAGGCAGCGCATCATTTTCACACACACTGCAGGGTCAGAAATATGCATGTTAAATTAAAAACACTGACCACATCCCGCAGCCCCATAAGAGTTTCAGTTTCAGCAACACAGCTCTGCATGTCTGCATGGTGCAAGAGACAGCGAGACTGTCCACGTGGAATCGCGAAGAAAGATAAGATTGTGTTCAATTACTGATTTAATAATTTAAGCCGTGAGAAAATGCACCTGCGGGACGATAAAAGATGATGCACAAACATTTCAACTGTTCTGCACTATTCAGTTCTGCAGACCACAAAACCTACTGACAGAACACACCCGAGCCACTCATGAGATACTACAGCAGAGGAAACCGCTGAGATCACACCCTTCCTGTCACAAACATGCCGGTCACAAACATGAGAAACCTTTAACAACATGAGAGGAGTTTCATACATGAAATAATTCTAGTTATGTAGCTGATCACATATTACTAACCGTTTAGTAAATGGAAAGCAGAAAGCACACTTACCCGTATGTCAGAACCCACAACCTCCACCAGTTGAGCTACAAGAATACTAAACAGCAAACACGAAACACTAACAGGGACGCTAAACTAAAGTGTATTAGAGGACAAAATCATCATAGTGTGTATTTTGTGAGTTACAGACTGTAGGAACAGCACGGTTGTCCTCCTTTTAAGTACGTCCACAGAATAATTTAACATCAGAAGTCAGAAAACAGTGCAGATCTTTTGGTCTTGGACATTTGATGGGGACGGCAGGCAATCTTTGCAAATCTGAGCGTAGTTTGAGACATTGTGAAATTACTTTTTTAAATTATGATTTGTGATGCAGGATTTTATGCAAATATCTGTTTTTTTATTGCTGTCTAAAAGAAACCATTAAGATGTAACATAGATCTGAAATGTTACTTTTTCTTCATTTGGTCATTGGATGCTTTACAAAACCACAGAAATGTCTGGGGAACAGAAATGATGTTTTTAAAAAGCAACATCAGAAGAACTGCTGGTGTCTATCAAATTCACAACAGAAACTGAAGTTTTACTGCCGTAAGACATATACAGTATTTAACCGGGTCAATGTGGAGGTGCTGATCATTAGCGCCACCCTGCGGTTGAGAGGAGACACTTCAGCTCAAATGAATCCAGATACATGCAAATCCAAAGACACAACAGAACACGCTGAGATACATTCACAGACTGGCACAATTTAGAGTTTATTTGTAATCTCCATAACCTCAGTTATAGCAAAGATAGACCTTAATAAATAAATACTATACACTTCTACATCACAGATGTACAGTAACAAACAGAGTAACATTGTACTACCTTTGCCTCTCCTTAAAACATTAACATCAGAGGAAGAGATGTGTATACTGCATGCAGATAACTGGGAAGAGAACTGTAAGATATTGGTGCATTGTTTTGGCATGTGTACATCATGTTATTTACCTACATGTTTGTAGTTTTCTGTGGAAGTTTGACTCATCCTGGTCTTCAGATACATAGTTCTGCTCACAGCAGCTTCTCGCTCCACACGTGTGTAAAATATCCAGTAATTATAAAACGCTGCCACTTTTCAGATCTTATTTGGCCTTATAACCTATCTGATCAAATAGAAAAGCGGCCCCCAGTGCAATTCATAAATTACATTAAAATCTGGTTTAAAATCGTCCCAGGTCATCAAAGAACTGAATGGAGTAAATGGAGGTTTAACTGACGCAGATGTCAGCTGGAGATCCTGAACTTCAGCGATCGCTGTCCAATAACTCCTGATGTATCCCAGGAAAACACATTTCTTAGTCCAAATGTGAACAGCCAACATTCATATCTGTGCCAAGCAGCATTCCTCTCAGATTCTGACAGTGAATCTAAGATCCACCTTATCCATCCAACGGTTTTCCCAGGTACACCATAGTCACTTCTGTGTTTCCATACACAGCTGAGACAGCAGGAAACAGGCAGGTTTTGGGAAGTCCTCGGAAGGCCACTCCCAGGAACTCAAACCCACGTTCGAAGGCTAGTGTCTTATCATCCATGTCTAGGATCACGCGTATTCTCTCCCCGATCTGTAGGGGAAAAGCACATCAGTATGACGTATAGACAAGCATCACTTCCAGGTATAATCATATA
>JAZGTK010016415.1:0-12745 GCA_036877625.1 Ambastaia sidthimunki
TTATTTGCAAATTTGTACTTATTTTAGAAGTGTTTTGCTGCTTTGACTTCTTAGGTAAGAAGCTGGTACACAATTACTATAATATATTTATATAGTTAATATTTAAGTATTATAATTATACATGCCATACCATTTATGTTTGTAATACAATTAATGTAATACAATTTATATAATGTAAACCGTTCCTTTTAATAGGAGTATTACAGAGCAGCTATCACATCTGCTCATAACCAGAAGAAAAAATATGAGCGATGTACTTTATCACATCTTAACAACCCTGACAACAGTATTATAATTAAATTGCCTTTAGGAAACTAATGCTAATGAAGCGTTTCTAAAACATTTTCAACCCACACACTAAAACCATAGTCATACACATCACCATTGTGTGAAATATACAAGGATTTTCACAAGGTATTTATATAGAAAATGGTCACAGTCTGTTTAGATTTAGCTAAGAGTTTTCTTTAATGAAACTCTAAAGGTTGTATTTTAATAAGTAAATCTATAATAAAGTGACTAATAATGACAGTGTTTGTAGTGGGTTAATGTTCCATTCAATAATGATCAAAAAGGGCTCAAGCCTACTGTTGCTATGGTTACGTTTGCTGTATTCAAACTTGTAATCTAACTTCGGTGGTTGGTAAAAGTATATTTCAGCATTTCAATTACATTTGCACATTCCTTGAAAAGGGGTTTTGAAATGTTTGCGATTTACAGCAAATGCGAATACCTACGACATTATCTTGAGAAGAACATACAGTATATGATTATTTCAAAGGCTGGATTCAATTACACAGCCTGTAAAGGGGAAAGCGGCCATGACGATAACGTGTGGAATCGCTTATGGTGCATATATGCCATATTGAAGCTTTGTGTGACATCTCAGAGTGATGAGATTTGAGTGAATGTGAAGGCTCTGAATCATAAAACAGGCTGATTCAAGCTGACATGCATCACAGCCTGCAGGTATAGAGATGATTCGCTGGTAATCTACTCTGGCAGTGCAGGTTTCACACACAGATATACAAACACACCTGAATGCTGCAAACAGGAGAAAACCTGACAAACTGAATTATAGTTATGATTATTATATGATTTTATTTATCCTACCAAGCAATAAATTACCGTAAACAGGTATTTGCTATAATCTGATTTACTATGTGTCAGATAAAGTTGATTCCAGCTTTGGCGTGTCGAGTAAACTGATTAAACAACACATTATCTTTGGCAGATATTATTCATAAACTGAGACAGCATGAGAACAGATCAAGAGATTGTTGCGTCATACAGGTTTAGGTTAAGATAAATACTGCACATGTAAACACAGCTGGAAACCACGGAAAGCACCTGGACTACTGATATTTTGAACTATAGGATTACACATACACCCAACATTAATAAAAAATCATTACAAGTCAGAACTAAAAAGAGGTTTAGAGGAAAAGGACACATGTGGACATCACTTGACTGCGCTTATCTTTAATATTTAATAATACAGATCACCAGGACAAAAAGAACATTAAAGCAGATTCCTGTAAAGTTGTTCAGTAGGACCTAACAGCATTGAAACGGTAAAGTTTCTGTAAACCACACTTGATATGCATTTACATTTGTTCATTGAGCAGACGCTTTAATCTAAAGCGATGTATAAATGAGGGAGCAAAGGCTATAAAAATTTTTCTTAGGAAACAAAAATAAACAGTCTACAAAGATGCATTTACAAATAAAATGGTTCTGCAAAGTTATTGTAAAAAACCTGTAAAGTTACTGTAAAAAATGCAATTAAAATAGACATGACTTTGGATTCAGAATTGCATTACTTTCCATTAAAATGACCAGGTTTAATCCAGAACAGAGACTTATCAACCAAACTTATGCATAGGGCTTGCTGTTGTTTTGTTTTGCAAAAATAATCAAGTATTGGCCTTTTTTATTAGCAGACTCTCAAATGTGCTTATGATCAATATCCCAGTACACAATACCTTCTTACTGTAATCCATACAATATATAGAGTTCTGTAGGTTGTGGTGATTATTGTAATATTAGGTTTAGCAGGCATTTAAATGGCTGTTTGACATTTGAGAGTAAAGTAGATCGTTAAAAAAATTATTAACAAAAGTTTCTTACACAAGAAGGAACAGATAAAAGCTTCATCAGTAGTTTCAAGTGTTTGTTTACAGAGAAAATGGCAGGTCACAAATGGCAGTATCACTACATACACAATTACTCATAAACAGATTAAATTACTTCAGCAATCAATCAACTGTCTGGTGCACAAAGATACACTGAATGTATTAAAATTGAATGTCTGCAGACTGTCATGACATACAGACGTCAGTATCAACACATACCCAATTATTCATGTTCAATGATATAGATAATTCTACATTACATCTACTTCTTTACACTGTGACTACAGATAATTCTAACGGTTGTTAGTAAACAGATTTGTTAGCAGATGTTTGAAACCTGTGCACAAGGGCTAGACTCCCAAATTGAAGTTTATAAGACTAGCCTATGTTGCTGACACAGTAAACTACATTCCTAAAAGGACTAACATGTGTTGTGCATCGGGTCCCCAGCATTAGATATTGATGTGCTGATGTTCTTACCATCCTTTAAAACTAGCTTAACCAGCAGGTCAACAAGCAGTGTCAAAAAGACCATGCTGGTTGACCAGCATCACTCTGCCAAATTTTGCTAGTGAACCTGGACCAGCAGCAAACCAGCATAATTTAGTCTGATCCAGCATGAAAATTTATACTGTTCATTAAAAAATCATAATCTGATATTTAAAACAAAGAGGAAGAGAAGGTTTTTGAACAGTTTAGTAACAAAAGCATCCATCCATCCGCACCTCATTTATTATAAAATGAGCACATCTGGGGTGTTAGAATGCCAAGAATCTGGTTTTCCGCACATTTTAAACTTGTTAAATGTAACAGACGCCAAGAAGGAAACGCATACATACATGAATATTTGCTTTCTATTGTAATGAGACTTCAAATTGACTTCCATTGAGGTATTTTTATACCTAATGTCTGGTCTTGCCAAATGTTGATTTCAGATCTGATGGGCAGATTCACAGTCGGAGATGAGGTACAAATTCTCCCTTTAAAAGCAACTTCAACAGCGACTACAGCATCTGAGCCCACAGGAGTCTACAATTAACAGGCTGCTAGCATTGCACGGCATGAAAGCAAAGACTAACACTTTAAGAATTATTCATAGACAAAACTGTGAGCTGACATCTTAAAGGCAACACGGCTCATTTTCTTGAATATCAAACCATGAATTCAACACCTGAGGTCACCTTCACATGCACTCCTACAGACTTCTCATTACAGAGAAAAACAGCACAGAGAACAAAACAATGTCTAAGATTTTATTGAATTAATTAAAGAAAAGTATATAACTATAAATAGGACAAATATAGCAATTGAACAAGGATAAAGTAACAGAGTTGACCACTGTTTGACCTGACAGCGCAGTCGCTAACAGCCAACGTGATAAAAAATGAGGGTGGTGGCAACTGTTAATCTGTCCGCTGTCGGGCTCTGTGTCTGAATGCAATTGTTTTTAAAGCATGATCTTTCTAAAGTGCATTTCACAGTTAACTGATTCTCTCCTCACCATCTGCTCAGAGATCACTCTATACCACAGCCATGTAATCACTCACCATCAACACAGAAGCCTAAGGGAAGAAAAACAACAAGAGAAAACATAAAGCAGCTTCAATTTAAAAGGAGTAAACATTTGGATCAGTGAGTTAAAGACGGGCAGGGACTGTTTTGTTGTCTAATTGGGTCTTTGAAAATAACACCAGTGTATTTTGCACTTGGCTGTTTGAAGAATAAACATAGAAATGCATATAATTGCCAGTTATTGCTCCAGGGGGCAAAATAATAACACTTCTTTTTGGATCTGTGGTTGCCCTTTTGACTGGACCTTCAGGTATTTATATGCTCTCATTTTCTTCTGAAGCTTGAGGATGTTGTACCTGCTGTTTATATGCTCTCACATGCATGTTCAATCCTGTGGTATGTGACATAAATTAGTTCCCCATCAACTTAATTTTCAATAAAGAAACTTCTTCATTTAAATGGCAAGTCACATTCTAAAAATTAGAACCTAACTGTGCACAACAAAAGTTAGCCTCATTATCTGCAGGATTATACAGAAATGGCAAACACATCTTTGCATACAGTTTGTAATTAACTGATTTTATATTGAATGTGGGTGTGAAAGCCACAATGGTGACAGGAACCCGGTTTATGGCAACCTGCCAGTCACTACTATAGCTTAGCTCATTAAACCACTTAAACAGCATGGAAGACATAAGTAAGGGATAATGCACCGTCAGCGGGTGGTTCTCTCAAAATAAACCCCTTGAGGGCCATAAATCCTGTTTACCATGTCTGGGTTAATTTTGTGATAAATTATCCAGCTTATTACACAGCTGCCACCAGATGGGTAATAAAGACAATCATTCCACTAGATGGTGCGATTGACCAATCAGAATAGAGCATTTCAGAGAGCTGTGTAATAATGCAAATATAACACTTCACAGAACTCTGGCCATTAAATAAATGATGTATTTATTGCATATTGCACCTATGCTGGGTTCAGTTAAAGGTAACAACAGATGTAACCTCACTGTATATTCAGCCTCTTTTTAGCATGAGGTGGAGCTGATTTATATATTGTAGAGAGCTGGTGGGGAAGTTGATTGACAGACAGAAAGGAACATAACAAAGTCTGTTACCACTTTCTAAAATGCAGCACAGCGCAAATACATTTCTCAGGGGTTCAGTGAGGCATACTGCCAATAAGACATTTCATGCATGCTGTAATAATCAGAAAGACAGGTATTAATAATTTGCTGGGGTGTTGGGACACTGAACAATAGCCCAGAGCAGAATGATAAATGGTTCAAACCTCTGAGGGTCTCATCAGCTGGCAGCCAATGCAGAAGATAAACAGATGCAGAGTGTGTGAATAAACTATCCGCTATATACAGAAAGTCATAGAATTTTTGACTGCTAAATCAGTTCACAGTCTTCTTCACACATTTGACTTCCAGGAAACAGGAAGACTCCAAATAAATATGAAGACTCAATATAAACAATGCAATAACATGGTAAGTAACATGTTCCACATAATGGTTAAGTCCTGAGATGACCAGTTCCCTCACTAGTAACTAATGCTGGTAATCTGATGGTTATTAGTTTGAGAGCTATAATTTGCAAAGGTTACCTAGACAATTTTTCTGGGGATTGTCAATAAAACTCCTAGATAGAGGAACATACAACAAACTAATAATTTAATATTTTATCCTAAATTTATTATTATTTAGTGTCAATTTTTGCATTAAATTAGTCTCTTGTAATGCATTACACATTATGTGGCTGTTAATAGCTATTGTAAAAAGACATTTG
Organism: Ambastaia sidthimunki; assembly: GCA_036877625.1. Taxonomy (NCBI): domain Eukaryota; kingdom Metazoa; phylum Chordata; class Actinopteri; order Cypriniformes; family Botiidae; genus Ambastaia; species Ambastaia sidthimunki. The sequence continues at coordinate 5,442 of JAZGTK010016415.1, forward strand.
CTATTATGTTTTAAGAAACATTGTCAATCTATAAGTCAAAAGCAAGAAAGAAAATATTAAGACACTTCCATAGAAAAAGATAAAAAATAGTCATTTTTAATAAAAAATACATTTATATGTTTATATTATACACTATTATATACTTTGCATCATTATGCATCTTACACAATTAGGACACCAAGGCTCTAATCTGTAAAGCTATTCAGGGCAAACCCATTGGAGCATATAGGTAGACTTAAGCAGAGAAAAATGACAAATTACACACATGAACAACAAGTCTACTGCTGTCCTACAAATACTACATCAGTATAAAGTAAGATTAGGGTTTGCTTTAACTGTGACTCCTCAGATGATCACCACAAGATCCTTAGGAGGCAATAGTGTCTCATCAAACACAACACAGATGCTGCCAGAGTAACAAATACTATAAGCTCCCTTCCAACACTACTAGGATGCAGGAAAGCACTGTGGACAATGTTCCATCATGCACACAGAAGCAGCATCTACTGTATGTGATACCCATATTACACTAAACATTTACACAGGAAAAGGGTGCTAACATCAACAGAGAAACTATTATATGTTGGCATTTATGTAAAGCTGAAAAAATGTAGTACTGATACATGTATTTTTTACACTGTCAGCTTGTTTGCTGGTTGAGAAATCTAACTAATAATCTGAATTGTATTATTTGTTGGTCATTTTTCAGATTTTGTAGACTTGTAGACTAGGTTGAAAACACCTTACCATGAATGCAAGATTTTGAACACCTGACGGTCTAATATTTTCACAGAAAAAATGCCTGTTCATGAGTTTGGAATGAAGTATAGCTGAAACATCACTGTACAACTGAGTATGAGACATGATGAGTCAACCACACTAAAACCAACACAGTTAACAGTTGTACTCAAAACAGTCAGGCAATTGCCTGAATTACAATAAGACAAAAGCTACACGAAAATGTTCAGTCACCTTTTTGTGCTTTGAAGGTTTTCTGGTGTGTCTTCAAGGGTTTTGTGTTTTATCAACACTTTTACACTGGAAGCAGCATTGTGCAGATTAACAAAAATATATTACCATAACTGTGATTTAAAAGTCAAAAATGATTGATTCATAGTGACGCATGAGCAAAGTACTAAAGTGAAAATGGAAAAAAGTCGTAGATCTATGTCAACATGGGTGACACAGAATGATTGTTCAACCTAAAAGGACTTGACAGCCTGCTGAATACAACAAACATGCAACATTTTAGCAACATTTTAACTTAAGATGAGTTTGTACTCTTTGTTTGTTACAGATGACCTTTCACAAACCAAAAATAACGCAGTAGAAAAATGACAAATATCTGACCAAGAACTCCAACATATCAGATGCAAACGTATAACCAAAACATCTGACAGTATAGACATACATACACACTTTCATAAATTTGTTTTGTCATCTCTCCTACATAAAGTCTTTGTAAAAGCAGCACCTTATTTTCCATTTGTTGCTATCAACTGGAAAAAAGAGAGCAGGTTCTTTAAACATTAACCTGTGAACTTAGTATTGCACCCTAGAGAGGGACGTCTGGCCAGGCATCAGAGAAGCACAGTCATCGTCTCATACATGAATACAGACACACAGTCAGATCTGGCGCTGAGGTGGAGGTAAATGTGCTGGGAGAGAGTTCTGGCCCTCAGCGCTCTTATTATGGAGATATCTTAATAGTCTTTTGCGCATGAAGCGTTTCCAATGTATTATCGCCTGCAAAGAGAACAAACATTAGGAAAGAAACATGAACAAACTTCACTGGACACAGTCAGCAGATGGTAGAATGGAAGCAGCAGACAAAAAAATTGGCAGCAAGGCTAAAACACGAGCAGACAGGGAAGGACATGACAGACTGGTTTTGCTGAATGAGAGAGAACAACAATAGGCGAGGACAGTAATAAAAGGGGAAGAAACAGGAAAATGTAATTCTAAAATTAAAAACTACACAAAGATGCTAGGAAGGCATCCAGCATCCAAAACTGCAGTGCCAGTCATATTGTAATGAATGAGGTGTACAAACTTTTTTTTCACAGGCGACAATAACTTAAATGTGCTGACTTGGAAATAACACACACAGACACACACTTAATGATTTTTGTACACTCAGCCCCCTGTCTACAAGTTTTCATACAGCTGAACTGCACGAAACAGATGAAAATTTCAGACTGGAACTGAAAGTGACCAAAACTAGAAAAAAATGCCCTTTGGCATAATTGCTACATTTAAGGTTACTGATGTTACAGAATTTAGAGTAAAAACAGCAGGTTGTTAAAAATATATTTACTGCAGTCATTCGCTTTTATTGCTCCACTGATTTCACCACAGCACAGAAATGTATACAGTATTAAACCTCTCTTTCACTTTCTTATATTCATCAGAGTTCAAAACCCTGAACAGATCCTGACCTTGAAACTTTATATTGCGGAGCTTCTCGAGTTACTGCCCTCTCAGGATGATCTGTTACGTATCATTCCTCTTTTGATAAAAACATCTGCTACATGAATAAATGTAACAATAGCTCTTCTTCCAGATGGTCTATTCTTTCCATAAAAGTGTTACAGCATTATGTGCCGGGACGTTCAAAAGAATCACAAACGCTTCTGATGAATTCTAGTAATAGGATGACTGAGAACAAACTGAGTTAAATGGAATAAAAAAGACCTTGCTAGAAAATATAATAAGTTTATGATGAATTCATTGTTTGCCATCTGTTCAATAGAAACCGAAGTGTTTGGAGATGGGAGGAAAGCGAAAACTCTCTATAATATAAGAGAGATAACATCACATAGCAGCGTTATGACAGCACTAGATAAACTTCCTGGACAACAGCTACTGCACCAGATGAGGAGTTTATCAGTACTACTATTAAAAATGAGTTGTAGGATAACAGATGAACTGAAAGAGGTAAAATCACCAGCAGGGGGCAACACAAGCAGCCAGCAGGAAAGACCTACCTCAGCTTGACTGAGCTACATGAGTCCAGCAGCTGGGTGCTGGCTAACTCCAGGTTCCAGTCATACATCTCCAGGATCTTATGACACTCCACCCTTGTCTTCAGCCCCAGACAGAAGAGCTGCTCCACCTTAGGACCAAATGAAAAAAGAGAGAAAGAGAGAGAGAGAGAGAGAGAGAGAGAAAGAGAAAGAGAGAGAGAGAGAGAGCAAGTCCTTTACTTTATTATAGGTCCAAACACAAAGAGGTCTATGGTTTTGTGAGGATTTGTTTATGGCTTTTTCATTTTAAGTCCCCTATATACTTCAGAGGCCTATTGGAAAATTTACAGCCCTGTTTAAGGCCATAAATGTAAAAAGTTGTTTTATCAGCATGCCTCGTTTACAAGTACTAGTAAAACACAACAGTTATTGTTTTCAATTTGAATAACCTACTTGTGAGGTTAAGGGCTAAACCTCATTTATCACAGCTTGCAGCTGTATTTACTTGTTTTTGGCCTATATGTACGAAACATGCCACAGAAAAAGGGAGGTTTCCATTAGCTTTACGTATGTGATTACTTGGAGATTCAAATAAAATCATAAGATCTAATCATAAGATTCAAATAAGATCTAAATAAAACAAACTAGCTGTTGAGTCATGGCAGAACAATAATGGCTGTTACCTTCAAAGAGTGCACAGCCTTCTGAACATTCCAGCTGTGGTTCTGTAAAGCTGTCTGACACTCTTCAATTGTTACTCCATGGACGGCCTCCTGTACCTGAACACAGCAAATCCTACCAGTCAGCTCCACAATGCCATAAATGAATGAATGAATGAATGAATGAATGACTGGTAAAATTAAAGAGAGTCAACCGTGGACAATCTTCGAGTCAATCAAGCACAATCAGTAAACTCCACAATCTAGGTAGTACATTGGTTTAGAATATCTCTCCGCCTGATGCACACTGGGCTGGATAGTGTAATGGTATGTACCATGTGATAGTACAAATGTGTTTACTAGTTGAGATTTGCTATACAACACATACTGTGATTAGTAAGCAGGACTGCTTTGTTATTTGCAGATGTGGGTTTAATGTAAAGTAGAGTTTAGTTGATTATAATTGCTGAGCAACATGGCCACTTGCTGAATAATTATGTAATTAATTGGTGTGTAGTCATGTTTGCAAATAGCAGCTGTTTTACAATAGCATTAAACCATGCAATCAGAACTAATCAATTTAATTACAACTTTGTTTTTGTCTCAATGTTACATTTTATGAAGGGATAATGTTCCTAATTTGTGAAACACTTTTTATTCTAATTTTAGCAAACCTAACTATATTATGATGCATTTTGACATAGTGACATAAAATAGAGTCATATAAGATTTGGATGACAACACCTCCACTGTCCACTACAATAATATCAAAAAACACCTCAAAACATCTCAGTCAAGACCTACCACAGTCAACCCACACCAGCCAAAAAACATTTAAAAAAATCCATATCTACTATAAAGCAATAATGCATGTTTTTCTTGAATGCACACATCATCTTTGAAGGCAGAAGACAAACATAATAAAGACAATAAAAAATCTGTGCAATAAAAAACCCTAAACCACTCACCAGTACGACTTTGTCGTGGGTGCTGACACTGTCGGCTCTGCTAAATGAGCCATCAGTGCTTACTCTGGACAGGCTGAGAGAGTTCTTCAGTCCCCCTCTACATCCAGAGACTGTCAGAGTGCTGTTGTTATTGAAGGAGTGATTGGATTTGAGCTCCGCTTGTTGATGAACCATGGGCTTGACAGTGGCTGTGTTGATCTGCTTCTTCTCCTCGCCACTCTCTGCCTCTCTGAAGAACTTATCGTAGCGATCTAAATACGGAGGCCTCTCGGGCAGGAGGTAGTAGTGCGTGTTGCTGACTTTCTTGCCGTCACGTACAATAGGCAGAATGCAGGGCCCCTTGGCTGGTTCCTTATCTTTGCCCTGTGCCTGGATGACCTTAGGAGCAGCATATTTGGGATCTGAGGCAAAGCTTTGAGTGGTTGGCATGAGTTTACCAGGTGAGGTGGAGAGGTAGCTTGGGCCATAAATAGAAGCAGAAGAGCAGAAGCTGCTGCGGGTCTGTGGAGAGCCCACGTGTGGACTGGGTGTGCGTGAGCTGGGCTGGGAGAGAGGGTCTCTTGGGGGGATCTGGGGTGGACGCTCCCTGTCCTCCTCATTTCCAAAGACTGGAGAGAGCTCACCGGACCAGCGTGCATACTCGCCCCCTGTGCGTTTGACTGGACGAGGTGGGATGGGTATGCGTGGTGGTATCTGGGGTTTGTCTTCAGACAAAGTTAAGATAATCTGGCGGTGTGGCTCCAGACTTGCGCTGGTTGAGCTCGCAGGTACATTGAGATGCCTCATACACTCCTGCTGCAGCTCCTGGAAGATCTCAGTGGACTGGGAGAGGGCACAGGCATGGCTCTGTCTGCAAGGCAAAAACAAATTGTCTTCTACATGAGGTTTGATTTCTCCAGTGGGAGTGCAGGGTGTACGTGGAGAGCATGGCTCATCGGGGCCTCGATCCGCACTATTAATGGAGCTCACTTCAATGTCATCTTCGTCTTGTGCTACATCATCATATGCTGGGGGTGGAGGAAGGGGTCGGGCATCCCAGTCCACCACTGGAGTAGGGTGAAGGGGGCGGGGTAACGAACGTGAGGGGCTTTGAGGAGGAGTTCTGTCTAAAATGTTTTCTCCTTCAAGAGCCAGTTTTGCAAGGGTGGGGATTTGTACTTCCACTACAGGTGAGGGAGAAGGTGTGGCGGATGAAAACTCTTCTCCAAAGTCTATGAGAGAGACCTCTGTGGGAGTGCTGCCCCCTGGAGTCCGCACACCATAATTGGAACGATCGCCTAACTTGGTGGCAGAAACCCAGGCAGCTGGTTTAAGCTTGAGGCCCTTTTTCTTTAAAGAGAGCTGCCGAAGACCTGAAGAAGTCTGGTCCTCTTCGTCAGCAACAGCATCATAGCAGGGTTCTGGTCACATGACAAAAGAACACAAACAATGTCTTTAAAATCTGTTGAGCTAACAACATAGTGACAGGAAACTAATTCCTCAGACAAGGCATGTGTGAAGAGTAAAGATTTTTGTTCTGCCTCAGTGTTTTAGCCTAAACTTATCATAAGACACAAGTCATAACAATTATAGGTCACATTCCCCCACTGAATCAATGATGCACCAAACATCAACATAAATGTATCATACTCTTTTTACACTGACATGAGCCAATACCCTTTCCCTTTGAGCAGAACAAAACAAAAACCATGCACAGGCCCCTTGTGGTCTTGAAGACGAGACAACTCAAAATATATCTAGATGAGAAAGCTACATTTTTTATAACAAATATTACATGTGTAAATTGACTTATTTTTTTCTGATTTTTATACATTTAGATAACTTCTGACTGTTACATCAAAGATTGTTATGGACAAATACAGAACCAATAGAAATTTAAGCTTAAAAAGGAGATCCAGCTCCATCAATAGCAAAATTTTGGTGGAAAAGGGGTAACAGAGATGAGCTGATTCACATAACTCATGTCAGCTCTCCGAGATGCCTTTATCATGCCATGAGATCACAGCAAATACAAACAGGTAAGAACTAGAAAACATAAGGAAATGAGAAATAAAGGGAATGAAAAAGGAGCAAGCAAAGAAAAGCACACAATACAGATGCTGTACCTTTAAGGAGGGGTGCTAGGAGTGAACAGAGGGGGCATGAGCAGTGCTTAAACTGAACTGAGGGTCCACACTTACTCTTAACCAGCAAAGATGGTTGAGGGGGCCGAGGAGGAGGCTCCTCTGCAGAGCAAGCAAGCAAGAGAGAGATGCAAAGAGACAGAAAGGCAAAAAGCATTTGCAAACAATTAACAGGGATTAATGCACAAATAAATGGAACTAAGCATAAAAGCACAAAAGCAGGAGGATCTACATTACAAGCAGGGAACTAAGATGACATAAAAATAGTTTTTTTCTTGTTTCTTTACAGGTTCAAATAATTAAAATTAGGTTTTAACAGGGATTTTGCACTGTTTCATATAATTTTTGACTAATTACTGGATATTTATGATGATGGATTTTTAAAAATTGCTGTGATTTGGGTTGAGTCCTTCATAAATCATTCCTATCGTTTGTAAACCATTTAAATGTCTTGCAATTACAGTTTTACTGTACATAATTACATAAAACTTCAGTAAACAGTTTAAACAGTAAACTGCAGCATCCCAACTTTAAAGATTTTTCCAACAACCAGAGAACTTTTTAAATTCTGATATATCCATATTTTTC
>JAZGTK010016416.1:0-12745 GCA_036877625.1 Ambastaia sidthimunki
AGACTCTTATTTTGTCTCTGCTTTCTTCCCTCATCTCCCTGCCAGACGCATTAAAGCTGGTACAGAGTTGACGTGGGATTATAACTATGAGGTGGGCAGCGTGGAGGGGAAAGTTTTGCTCTGTTGTTGTGGTTCATCTCGCTGCACAGGAAGGCTCCTCTGATCTTCACTTTCAGCTTGAGATAAAACTTCTTTCTGAGGGTTTGATCTGGACCTTCACCAGCCTCTCAGAAACAAAGATGGATCATCATGTGAAACGGCATTCCAAAAACGTGTCCCCTTCAATATGAATATTAATTTCTGTGTTGTCGTTTTTTATTATTCTTATCATCTTCAGAAAATGTTATGTTTCATATATCAACTGTAAATAAATTGTGCAAATATCAAAATGACGTTTTATAGTAAATTCTCCTGTGCATCATTTTTATCAAAGTGCAACATGAAGGGAAACGTTTACATTTATTCATTTAGATGCTTTTATACAAAACGACTTACAAATGAAAGAACATTTAACATTTTGCCATAACAGCCAACAATAAAGCAATATAAGTCTAAAAGCTACATTTACAGTCAGAAATAAATCTGAATAGTTTAGTTAATGCAATACAAATGTGCTAACTTTGTTCAACAGTAAACTTTTGCAAATCTTTACAATACATATTACATATGATACATAAGATAATGCATAATACATATGATACAATACACATACATATGATAACTGGCATTAAAATGCAATTGTGTGTGATGTGTAACAATAGCCACTAACTAGTTAACCAATTGTATCTGATTCATAATGATATAATCCCAAATTAAACAGTTACAATAAAATAAATGAATATTTACAGACATCAGAGGTTTTTGTAATGACAGTCTTTTAATAACTTATGACAACTAGTGTCTAGGAGCAGGTTAGCTGTTGGTTATTAATAGTAGTTAGCAGTAGTTAGTGGTAAGTGGCGCGCGCACGTCTAGCTAGGGCGCGCGCAGGGACCGGAAGTGTTTTTTTCTTCAGCGTTTCGGTGAGAGACTCGGAGACGAAACGTCAACACGGATTTTCTTTGGGATAAACGGACGGGGCTGGCAGCAAAAACGGTGATTGCAAACATTATTCATACTGTCTGTCACTTTCTGACCCAATCTCGACCGAAAGACCCAGAAAACGAGCGTTTGAAAGACCCAAGGGGAAGATTTGCAGATCTCAAAATGGCCGTCGAGATGGACAGCAGCTAGTCAGCTAGCAAAAAACATCAGATTATTTTTCATCTGTTAAACTGACGACGACAAATAATGTATCGACGAGGCCTTTTAGCTATTAAACTCTCCTGGAGATGATTTTACTACCCTTATATTGTAGCAGAAATAGTAGTTTAAAAACAATAACAAGTCGAGTTTAAGTCTGTGTTTTAGTCGCTGTTTATATCGCTTATGTTTCTTACACACACGACTGTATATCTGTTGATATTAAAAACTGTCCCTAATTTCAAACAAATGGAGATACTCAGTATTTGTCTCAGGCTGATTTGTGGTCTGTCAGCTATAAATAGAAGTTGGTTCGTGTAACACGAACTTTATATAATCTGAGACTGCGTTTGTCAAGCGTTAAAATGTTTGTTTGTAATGAGCTCGACACATTTTATTGAATTGTTAACCTTTCTTGTACCTGAACAATATCTTGCATGCTCACTTTAATATCAGTTATTCAAATAATACAGCTTTAAACATAAATACACTTAAACTTTAAAGATAAACACACAAAAACTCTTTAATAACGTTTCTACCATGTCATTCAAATACACGGTATGCAAAACATCATCTGTGCAGAAACTTTGACAGTCAAAGTTATATTTTTATTTTATGGCTCTAAGAAAGTTGTCTCGTGTTTTATCAGTCTTGCAATAAAGTGATCAAATGTTTCAGGAATGTTTGTAGGTCGTAAAGGGGCGTATAGTGTAAACAGCTGGAGGACCCCCTGTGTAAATTTCCTCGTGAATGTCTTGTTTGTTTGAAGTGTTTGAAATGCTTTGACCCCGGTTTGCTCAATCTCTTACTGCCCGCATGAGCTCTTTGTGCATTATAATATGATTTTTTTGTCGTCTTATGTATAAATTACAAATTAAACGATATTTTACAAAGGCTTTTATTTGACTACTTGGTTAGATTGTGTGCTACAGATTCCTGTGTCGATGCATTTGTTATTAAACTATTTAGATGATTTCTGTTGAATTCATAAGTTAGAAGGATTCACAACCATTAACTGTCATTAACACATAAGCCACCACTGTATTAGTTTTTCATCAGCTGGGGATATTGATATAGTAAGACTTCAGCTTAAGGTGCAGATATCAGATTTCCCTGCTTGATGACATTGTGAAATTCAGTGGTTTATATTGCACTGGCTCATAAAAACGTGATGAGTGATATTTTGATATCTGCTTATAATCAAATGTTTTGCTTCCTTTTATTTTGCATGTCACTGCGTTTTTCGTGAGCAGATGCCACACTCCCGGCGGTACCCGTCCTCTGAGAGGACCAGCCGCTGCAGCCATCCGGATCGGTATCGGGAGCGGGACCGAGACAGAGAGCGAGGGAGAAAACCTCGACATCGGCGCTCTCGCTCGTTCTCCTCTAGCAGTGAAAGGAGAGGGAGGGGACACAGGCAGGAGGCCGGCTATGCTCGATCCAGGAGGTATGAGTGACTGTTGGAGGAACTCAACAAAACTTCTGCTGTCTTTATGGTGCAAGTAAAGCGTTAGGAAGCACTGACCAAACGTTTAAGGCTTGCTTGCTGCTGCTTTACTTGGTGGTCTGCATGGTCCAAAATGTTTCAGATTCCCATTTTAAGATGTTACAACAATAATCTTCATCTCTGCCTCTGGTTACTTCTAAATAACAGCATCTGTGACTCATGAATCTTTAATGTGGTATTAATGTTTTATGGTTGTTGTATTGAGTAGCAGAAAAATGAGTGACCAGATCGACAGCTAATAGTTCTTTGGGGATTTGTAGTTTTTCTCGATTGGTATTGTAGTTTTTGAAATTTGAATATCCCTGATTTGGTTACAGTTACCACCATAATGTAGAGAAGTGATTTGAATAAAAATGTATTACTGTTCAGACTTGCATTTAAAAATGTATTAAAGATGAAACAGAATTACGTTCTGGAAATAATTCAGTCGCTCATCATCTCTGCAGCTACGACAATCGTTCTTCAGACCGCAGGCCGTACGACAGACACTACGGCGAGAGTTACCGTCGGCTGGACCACAGCCGCGAGCGGGACAGGGATCGCGACAGGGAACACGGCACGCCGAGCAACTACTATTCGCGCGACGCCTCGCCCGGCTACGACTACCGACGGGGACGCGATCGGGACCACGAGGACTCCTACCGGAGGAGAAGCAGCAGGCGTAAGCACAAACGAAGGCGGCGTAGAACCAGGTCCTATAGCCCATCCTCCTCGGTGAGTACTTCAAAACCCAAGTCTGTTCTTTCCTGTCCCCAATTCTATCTGTCTCCTCCTCTGCTCTCCTCTGATTCTACCTCTACATAACGCTTGTCTTTCCCACAGCCCCGGGAATCGGTAAGTATAAACTCCCTTTGTTTTACTTTTTTTTGTTGACCTTTTGCCAGTTTTAATAGTGATAAATTAAGTCTTTAAGTGCCTAGTCATGTTGACATTCTAGACTCAAAATAATGATAAATCCCTAAACTATTAAAATTACCTTTAGTATTTTTAATCATCACTTAACTCACGTTATTTCTTTATTTGCACACCTATATACGTCTTGAGATTTTGTAACAGATTCTTGATGAGAATTTTCAAATAGCTCCAAAATATCAGATGTTTTTATTTTGATTTGTTGTCACAGTAGAGCAACCTGTTTTTCCACATGTTATGGATTTGATGCTCTGATTTGATTTGTCAATGCTTTTACTCGTGCTCTTGTGAGTAAATGTTGACGCAGGTTGCTTTTTGTGACTCTCTGTCAGGGTTGCTAGGCAGAGGAATGAGGGGAAGTTTGAATGAAAACAAGAAGGGAGGGGTTTATTTGTGATCTTTGACTTGATCCCTTGCACTATATCCTATCGTTATATATATCTCCTCACGTGGGTCAAACGATTCGCCCCATGACCATCAATCCTACCTACATCAACGTCGCCGTGGCCCCGCCCCGCTCCGCCCACCTCCCCTCCTCCCTCTGCGGTCGTGACCTGTGACCTGTGACCCGGGTGGCGGAAAGCAGCGGAGTGACAGCGGGACGCGGGCGCTGTGCGTGAGGGACGACGAGGAAGGTCACCTGATCTGTCGGAGTGGCGACGTCCTACAAGAGAGATGTACACACTGCCACTCTACTCCTCTATCGTAACCTTTCTCCCTATCAGTAGCAGCACACAGCAGACACACACAGGGGAGGGCAGGAGCTCATGATGGTGCTGATGATGATGATGATGATGTAGAATGTTCTTCCTCTTTGCCAGAACAGGCAGGAGGGACGTTGAACATGTCTTAGATCTCTTGTTTTTTTTGAAGGGGGATGGCGAGGGGTTGAATTGATGTGTAGATGATTTACAGGGATGTTTAGATCTTATTCATTTTTGACTAATAAGAAACTCGTTTTTTGTTCAGTCTTCATAACATTTCTTTTATTAGGGTCCTAAATCTGCTGTAGTTCTAATTCAAGCGATTGTTTTGACCTTATGAGTTTAAATACGTTAATTTTTAGAACAGTTTCAGTGCGGTTTAGTTTAGAGTTAGTTTAATAATGTTCAGTCATTGGATAATTCGTTCAGGAATATGAAATTCATTAACTTTTTCGTTTATTTGTTTCACACAGTTTATCAGTTGACCACTAGGGTGAACGTCTGTGTTTCTTTTTTTCTGAAATGCAGACTGTTTTCAGTGTTGAAAAACGTTTCGAATTTACTTTTCAGATGTGTGTGCGCGTCTTGACGTTGTTGGAATGTTTATTTTAGGTTAACCTGAAAGATAGCGCTAGTTACTAGAAACGAGAGATTTTACGAAACCTGTTAGCTGGAAGGTTGGACTTGTATCCTCTGTGTAATTGAATCCTCTCTGTATCCCCCCCCCTCTTCTGCTTGTGTCCTGTCTGTGTGTCTCTTAGATGAGATCGTCAGCACTTTGGGTGAAGGCACCTTTGGGAGGGTGATGCAATGTATTGATCATCGCAGGTGAGGGCTGTTACCTAGCAACCAGTCAGCATCTTTGTATAACCAACTTGAATGGATGTTTTTGGGCTGGTCTGGGGGCTTAGAGCTTGATTTTGAAGAATTATTGCAGTTCAATCTATTAAAAATGGCAGTAATATGAGTTTCACTTCTGTGTTTTTTGTGAAATGTTTAAAAGAATTGTGTTTCGCTTGGTTTAGGGGCGGAGCTCATGTCGCTCTGAAGATCATCAAAAACGTGGAGAAGTACAAGGAGGCTGCGCGACTGGAGATCAACGTACTAGAACGAATCAATGAAAAGGATCCTGAGAATAAAAAGTGAGTTTGTCTGATCTTGAGTCTGATCTTGAGTCTGATCTTGAGTCTGATCTTGAGTCTGATCTTGAGTCTGATCTTGAGTCTGATCAAAGTGTCCTTACAGACTGTAGGTACAAATTARTCTGAGGACAGAACAAAGACCACTGAACAATGAGAATGACTTCAGATTAAACACAGATTGGTCTCTGTTTTCTCTCTCAGTCTGTGTGTACAGATGTTTGACTGGTTCGACTATCATGGTCACATGTGCCTCAGTTTTGAGCTGCTGGCTCTCAGCACCTTCGACTTCCTCAAAGAAAACAATTACCTGCCCTACTCCATCAGTCAAGTGCGTCACATGGCCTACCAGATCAGCCTGGCTGTCAGATGTACGTTCAGCACGCAAACACTGTTCACGAAGAGCAGAATTCAAAGGTGTCGACATCTGTTTGATCGAGCTAATGTTGATGTTTCTTCTCTTTGCAGTTTTACATGAGAATAAACTGACCCACACAGACCTGAAACCAGAAAATATCCTGTTTGTCAACTCTGACTTCACCATAACCTACAATGTGGAGAAGGTGATGCACGACTTTGTCATTTGCATCAAAATAAAGCGCTATGATGCATCTGTGTTGATTGAAAGCAGTCAATGAATTAAGTTTCGTAAACTACCATCCATAACACTAAGAATATGTTATAATTAAGCCACTGTTCCCAGACCAGTTAATTGACTAATATTTGGCTTTTTAAGAGAATTGGCGCTTAACTGTATCAGGAATCTTAACGCCCCCTTGTGTTTAGATTGTAAAATGTTTCTTTATGCACTAAGAGGCATCTTGATACAATGTCTTTGTTTATGTGTTTGTGTTTACATGCGTCATTATCCTCAATACTCTGTCAGTCATGTAATAACCGGTCGACAGCTTGTCTAGATGAAAACCATCGTGAATGTAAATGTGTGAATTCTGTGAGGTAGAAGAGAGACGAGCGCACTATAAAGAACACGGCGGTGAGGGTGGTGGATTTTGGCAGCGCTACATTTGATCACGAACATCACAGCACCATCGTCTCCACCCGGCATTACAGAGCCCCAGAAGTGATCCTGGGTAAGAACGCTTGTGTTTTCCTGACCCGTTTACACTCTGTAGGAAAGCGGTACTGTAAAGTTTAACGTCAAGTTTACAGTTTAGCAAACACGTGAACTTCTCTTGTTTGTGATTAGCGCTGTTGTGGTTTAACGTGAACCGCGAGTGGGTTTTGGTTAAAGGTGATGAATGAGTTAATCAACACAGCAGATTAACTTTCTTCCTCTCCACCACAATGAATTAAATTAGAATTAACTAGAGACTGAGTGACTTCACTGAGTGACTGCAGGGAATATTCAACATCAGACTGGTAACCACGACAGCAGATGCCCAAGAGGAAGAGTAATGTCAGTTTATCTGAGTGAGAAATGTAAACGTATCTTTTACAATGCTAGTGTGTTCTAGCATTGTAAAATGTAATGTGTTTATTGTAGAGGTGCAAACACATTTTAGTTGGTGCTGTTTACATAAAGACTTCTCAAAAGTGGTTCTGTACACTATATACATTGTATAATGATGCAGTAACATGACATCGCCACTAGATGTTTAAAGTGCTCAGATTGTCTCCCTCACTTTCAGAGCTGGGCTGGAGTCAGCCGTGTGACGTGTGGAGTATCGGCTGCATTCTCTTTGAATATTACCTCGGCTTCACTCTCTTCCAGGTACAAAATCTGCTTCCAGAACCTCTTTCCACTTTTTCTCATGTCTCTGAATCCCGACTGCAGCTCCTCACGGCCTTTCTTATGTTTAAGTAGCTTAAGATCAGGTACAATCCAACACACACACACACACACCTGTCCGTTGCCCTTTCTCTAACTAACAGTCCGGTATACAGACACATGTGGGCAGCTCTCCAGCTAGACCGATGGAACACGTTCCTGTATCGATTGAAATAATGTTCACTGTCAAATATTCCACCTTCATCTTCAGCTGGTCCAGCATTTATGCTGCTAAGCAACTTATTTGTAGTTTTAGACTTTCTGTCAGAACTGTTATAAACCTGCTGTGAGAATTATGTTTGTTGCTGATATGGCAACAATTTAAACGTGTGATTGAGGTTTTACTGTTGATCTCAGTTTTCTTCACTTTATTTCTTGTAACGTGTCTTTCAGACTCATGATAATCGAGAGCATCTGGCCATGATGGAGAGGATTTTAGGTCCTGTTCCTTCTAGAATGATCCGTAAGACCAGGTACGTTTGTTTTGACTCGCTGGAGCATTTGTCTTAAAGGTTTTGTGTCTTTCATTCTGAAATTGTAAAGCTGTGTTAACACAATGATCTCCATCACACAGAAAACAGAAATATTTTTATCATGGTCGTCTGGACTGGGATGAGAACTCATCGGCAGGAAGATACGTCAGAGAAAACTGTAAACCTTTACGGGTGAGGAGAGAGACAGCTTGATGATAGATATTTCAGACGTATATTTTTTGGCCCTGTTGATATGATGTTCTGACCCACAGAACACTATCAGATTTTGCTGCTGTTTGTTTTAAGGCTTACATTATGTTTACACATTTGGCAGACGCTTTTATCTGAAGTAACTGGCAGTGCATTGTGGGTAATTTGATTTTTTTTTATCAATATATGAATCAAACCCATGACGTTTGGGCTGCTAACACAGTGCTCAGTTAAGCTAAAGGAATACGTAAACTTGTAAATGGCTAACGTACATCATTGGCTAATCTCATGTAGCGGCGTGTTTGATACTGTTGTTTACAAGGGTGGCTAATGATTGGGTCCCATAGACATAAAAAAATCTCTCTCCCTCCCTCTCTCTCTCTCTCTCTCTCTCTCTCTCTCTCAGAGATATCTTCTGTCTGAGGCTGAGGAGCATCACCAGCTCTTTGATCTTCTGGAAGTCATGCTGGAGTATGAACCAGCCAAGCGCATCTCTCTGGCTGCGGCTCTGAGACATCCTTTCTTCCAGAGCAGCTCGTTCACCAACGACCAGAGCGCCAGCAAAACCTGGGAGGGGAATCGTGACATCAGCCGGTGACAAATACAAAACCTTCGCGTTCAACCCGACGTCTTTTACGCCAAATAAACCCTGAGGACTCACAAGCCACGACGGATGATGAGCAGCTAAACTGACTTTCTGTGAAGTTTTAACGTTTGGGAGAAATTAATTCAAGCTGCTTCACGGCTGCTGGACCTGTACAGCCTGCAATTGATTTTTTTCATTTCCCTATAATGTGAGAACTTCCTTCTGTTCAGCGGGAAAAGGTTAAGGACGATCCTATAGTGTCATGCTTGTAGTCGACATTTGATTGGATGTTGTGTGGGATTGTTTGAATAACCACACCCTCATGAATTAACATGAGTTTCGCTCTTCCAGTGATCGGACAGCTGAGGCCAATGATCGTTCTGAAACCGTTAAAATGAAGGGCAGTGATTGGAATGATACGTATCTCCTATTCTGAAACTAACTGACAGTCCACAGATTAGATTTACTGTTATGTAGTTATTTATGGGGCTGAAACTTTTTGTGCATTTTTAGCCCATAGCTAATAATAAATCTCAAATGCATTACACACACACACACACACATCTTTCATATTCAAGTGATATTGGAAGCACGTAACAGAGCAGGTGGTAACAGTCCTGCTGCTTGTGTCCTTCAGAGCACATGTTTACAGTATTTATTTAGGTCTGCCGGGCGTCTCTTTGTGTCTTTGTATAAATGTGTAAATATGAATAAATATGTGACTGTAGAATAAAGGCTCTGTCTGCTGGGAGTTTTCACAGCAGAACACCAGGCAAAAGGATTTTATGTTCTCAAAGGTCTTGTCATGTCATTTCTATGTTGACTGTATGCATACACGATTTTCTTTACCAAAATGAATTAAACGTATGAAACCTTTTTTGGCAAAACTGCAGCGTTTTAACTTGAATCAGGAGAAACTGCAAGTTTTCTTTAAAACTTCCTTTGATCTTGAAACATGTCTGAGGATTTTTGAAGCTGTCCTCTGAGTATTAGATCATTGTCTGTAATAACATGATTGTCTGGAAAGAGGTTCATTTAACTTTTTCATCACTTACAGTTGGCCGCTACGGGTAATCGGACGTATTTGCATTTGGCACTAAAATGAGCGGAAATAACAGACTTAAGTTTGATACAGAGACATCTGTGAAGTTTATCTGGCCTTCTTTATTCATGGCCAAAAGATTTAAAAGACCGCAGCTTAGTGTTTATCCACAGCAGAGCTCCTAAAAGCACCTTTCTCAGACACAAGCTTTATTTAGAAGACATCACTAGCAGAACGTAATCTTACACAGTGATCTGATGTTTTGAGATCAGATGATAAACTTAGATTATATTAACCAACATCACACCTGCTTACAGGACTTGCAAACGTTAATTGATCCAAAATCTACATTTTTGTGGCACTAAAATTCAGTCAGATTAGAAAACTAAAATAATTAAATTTTTGATTGCTTTTAGGCCTTTGTGTTTAAATACAGTTTTATAGAAAGCATGAATAGTTTTACATGCTTAGTTCAGAAATGACTTCAGAATGAACTGGAAATGGGTTGTTTGAGGTTAAACAGTTGTTAAGGATAAAACATTTTGTCACGTCATTCTTTAAACACAGACTTCATTCATCAGTTTCCTGTCTGTTATCGTCCTCCATCTGTTTTCCCTCCTTCCATCTGTGGAGGAAAGATTTAACCCTTAATCTGTTAAGATCAATAGTTAGTGATAGGTGCTCGACTGTTTGTTTGTTTGTTTTCTTTCTTTGTTTTTTCAGAGAGAAATGCAGGTGGTCCGGCTCACTTCACTGAAATGTAGATGTTTGCAGAGGTCATTTTTGCTGTTAGCATCACAGTGTCAGTATTGTGTCTCTCTGTGAACTCCTCACATCTCTAATGTGCTTATAAACAGTGACGTCAGCCGGTGATTAGCTGGAGACAGATGCTGACGGACAGCAGCTTTAAAAACATCAACCTCAACAAGACAGACATACAGCCGGAGTCAGTCAGACCAACCCTGAGAGTTTCAGTGGATAACAGGTATGTCTCACCTTTGCTTAGATGTTTAGTGATGTTATGAGCCACTCCATTCTGTGTTATGAATGGAGTTTATCATTTATTATAATTCACTGTATTATTATTATTATTTTAAACAGAGATTTTGAAGCATTTCCTTGTCTAATGAAGGCTAGAAAAACATCCTGTACACTCGTGTACTGTGCATAACGCTCAGTAATTCTTAGTTATTAACCTGCCTGTAACTTTTTTAGTTAGTTATTAGTTTAGTTTGTTATTAGTTACCAGTTTTTATCAACTTCTTTGCTAGTTTTTGCTATTGCCTTAATGTTAATATTAATTATAATGGTCAAATTAATTGTATATACCTATATAAGAAGATATGTCTCTTATAATTGACGCGTGTGTGTTTAGATACTAGTGTCAATGCAGCCTGTACCAACATTTATCTATTAAGCTGGGATACGTGGACCTGGAAATCTGGACAAACTCTTCATTTACTGAATTACTGAAATATCAGAGCAATACAGACTCTTGAAGTGTATCTTGAGAAAGACAAACACGCAGAAGATATGAGCTCCATGGTGAAGAAATCTCTGGGCGCCCCCATCCGTCAGATGAGCAGCTGTGTGGCAGGAGTGAAAGACGGCTTCAGCAGGAAGAGCAAGACGGTTCGGAGGAAAAGCGCCCCCTGCTGCTACAGTCAGACCACGTACGACTCGTCTTGGATCAGGACTTACCAAACAGAGCTGCACAAGGAGAGGCGAGTGCTAAAACTGGACACAACAAGCTTTTAAACCAGATGATCTCAACTCAAGGTCCACTTACCTGCAGAGTTTAGCTCCAACCCTGTCCAAGGTCTTCAGAAAGTTAATGTCTGGTTAGTTTGATCCGAGCTGGAGCTAAACTCTGCAGAAACATGGACCTCCTGGAGGGCGAGAATTACAAACCGCATTTTGAGACCACTTAATAGTGCATGAAATAATTCCACCATTCCAGCTATTGGTGATCTTTTACAGTGAAATGTAAAGTGCATTATATGTTTGTATATATGTATACAATGTATTATTGTATTATTTGTTGTGTCTGAACAGGAAATTGAGGCAAGTGAAGTTTGCACAGAAGAATGCCGAGAGGGCTGTGATGAGGTCACACTCCAGAAGTCCACACCACTACACGAAGGTGGGTTTATAATGTTCAGTACCTTTAATTTAACCTTTCATATGTTAAGAGGACAGAACATGGTGGATTAATGTCTGGTCTGCGTTTTTCAGACACCCGTTCAGAAAACACATTTTAACAGCAAGACCACCACCAAACAGAATGAGTCTCTGTTTGGTGCCTTCCAAGGACTCAGTCTCAGCATGGGTGGAGTCCAGTCTTCAGTAACTACAGCACCGACCGCAGATCAGTGCAAAGTCATGTGACGACAGAGAGGAAAACTAATTCAAGCAAATGCATCTCTGACGATGTGAATCTCTGAAAACCATCATCTAGTTTCTAAACTGATTTCTTTTATATACACGCTTCAAAGTTTGGAAACAAAATATTTTCTTCTGAAGTCGTTTGAAGTGTTTCCAAACTTTACATCGGTACTTATGTATTAATATTGTTATATTGCAAATGTAACTATATACCTTAGCTGCTGAAATGTCATTTATTTAGGTTACCTAAGAGTATTTTCTTGAAAACACTGTAAAAAATACCAAAATATCTTACAGTTTATACAGCATATGAGAATTTTAAGCATTTTTACATGTTTGTAAATGTTTTGATATTAATTTGTAAGTGCTTTGAGTTTTAACAAGGATCATACATACAGTGGTTTTGAAGCAGTCTCATTTGTGTCTTAGATACCTCAAACTAACCAGCATACAGTAGACATTAAACAATAAGACCCTTACTGTGTGTAGGGTAACTGCTCATAGCAAGTAGGCCACGTCTTTAATTGTTTACATTATGAAGGTAAAGCGTCTTTCTTATCCACGGATTCAGGAATACGATATCCGGCACTATAAAGGATTGATGGTGGTCGAAACAGGATACCGTATGTAAGAGACACATTACAGACTCAACTGTAGGGATGGGAGATTATATATAGGGGACAGAACAGCATTGGACAGACGTATATTAACATACGCTAAGACTCACAGAGATACTGTCCCCTCCCCATAGTTCCC